>JAJTUV010001907.1:0-239071 GCA_021653895.1 Mastomys natalensis | reverse complement strand
ATCACAGACTGATATGGACCAAAAGCTAGGTGCTGAAGCTGAGAATCCTCAAACTAATGAAATGTTCATTTCCTAACTCACATCAGGGTACTGACAATGGAGAGCCATGGGCAAACCTGGCATGCAGCCTCTCAAGGAGGAGACCTTTTTCTGAGTCACAAAGAGGCTCGTGGAAGCCAGCACTAAAACCACCAGGCATCTCAGCCTTCAGCTCTGCTCCCCCTCCCCTCCCCTCCTCTGACCTCCCCCTTTTCTCTTTACTGAGCTTTCCTTCTTCTCCTCCCACACTTTCCATTTTCCTCTCTTTACATTTCTCTCCTCCTTTGGATTCCTCTACATCATCTTTTCTTCCTTTATTTTATGTCTGTTTCGGAATATGAGATCTCTGTCACTCAAATTGGTGGGGCAACAGGTATTACAGTGGCCTTGAGCATGCCTTTCTCCCTCTTCCCACCAGGGTAGGAAGGACAGGCTTAGCAGAGACCTCTGAGTTAAGTAAATGGTCCTCTGTGCCCACTGCGACAAGGTTGATGTTCCCTTATGTAGACACCATCCATTACTACTCTTTACTATCCCCAGGGCCAGGAGGGGACACAGATTCCTTTGAAGGATACACCCTTGGGCACAGTTTGAGCAGAGAATCACAGAGCGAGGGAAAAGGGCAAGAGACAGGGGTCCTGTCTATCAGTAGAACAAAGTGTAGAAGGTGACACAACCAATCTTGTCACTGCCATGGGAGAGACAGATCTGGTTACACTGAAAGCCCACACCCTCATCTGTTCATTTGGTTGTGCTTGAATGTAGAATAATGCTACGCTGAGGAGCCAGTGTCACAAGCCAAAAGCAACACAACCCATCCAGTTCTTATGGATGCATAATAGCAACTTTGGATTCTGGAGGGAAATTATATCAAGAAAAGTGTGAAGAGATACCACACCTCAGTAAACAATCACAGGAGAGTGTCTTACAGCTATGTGCAATCCCAGCTGCACTAGAGGAAGGCACCCTGTTGTTTGTAGGTGTTGGCACTTCTCTACAATCTGCTTCAGTTGGATTTTCTGTATTATATTTATAAGTAACAGCACATCAGTCACACTTAATTGATAATGTATTCTTATTCTAGTAAGGGCTCATTGCTACAACATTAAGTATTCTGCCGTGTTCCTTGAGCTCACTCAACTGAGAGTAGTTTGGAGGATGTTGTGCATAAAGTCTGAGCTGAGGGTAGAGGAAATCATCTCCCTGTCTCTAGTTGGCCACATGGTTCTGTGAGTAGCCTTCGGGACTATGAGTCCAATGGCATGTCTGGAGATTACTGAGAGTGGAAGAGGGCAAGGGAAGGAGGAACAGAATTAAGGTGAAGCTATGAGATGGGCATGTGAAGCCATGTCCATGCGGAGCTTAGCCCATGGACAGATGCCCAGAGTCAATATCTCCCTCTATCAGTCAAGGCGTGTGACTAACCTGAAAGAGGCAGAGCCAGATCGAGTCATTCTCTGTAGCTGTGCTGTCATCTGAAGATACACAGGCTTCCAAGGTACCCAGACAATCAGACTCCCTCTGAGGTCTGAAAGACACGATAGAGCTGACAACACCTGCTAAATCTGAGGTACCAAAGACAATCTGACACCTTTAAAGTGTGAAGAAGCTTAGGTCAGAACTGCTGCTCCTCCTCTCGCACCGTTCACGTGTTCATGTGAGTAGGACTGTTAAGCTCTTACAGTGATCTGCACACCGTGTTGGGTACCATTGGGGAGACTGTTGAGCAGTCTCTCTTTTTGTATCACCATGGACTTGGGCAGCTCAGGCTGCACTCATAGAACCTGTATTGGGTTGATGTCCAGATCACAAGACTTAAAGGGTTCTACAAAATCCAGTATCTTGTTTGTAGATTCCACAGTTTAATGATATATCATATCAAGAAGACCAGAGAGACAGAGAAGACACATAATAATGAGGTAGGACGTTCCCTCCTTGACTCCTGCAAGACAAAGTCAATTCACGTTACAGTCACCCAACTTTGCCTAGCATGTGACTCCCCTGGCATGGGACTAAAATCTTGTGCATGTTCTCTCCCCCTCATCCCACCCCCATATCTCCTCCCCTTTTTCCTCCTCCTCCTCTTTCTTCCTCTCTCAGCTTTATCACATTTGAGCATGTACCTGAAGCACACTAAAGCAGCACACCACAGCTCCTGCACACCTATGTATGCTGTAGCAGTACTCACAAACACAATTTATAGAATCAGCCTTGCTGTCCATCAACTGATGAGCCTCTATATAAAGGAATCTTTCATCCCCAAAGAAGAATAAAATTATGCCATTTTCTGAAAGTGGATGCAACTACAGATCATTATACTTAGAGAAAGAAGTCAAAATACAAAAAAGTCAAACACTACAGGGCTTCTCTCATGTAGGGGCCTGTAGGAAGCAATGGCGGGCAGCGGCATCCCGGCCCACGCGGCAGGACAGCGGCAGGCCCGGGCCCAGGCCTCCAGGCCCAGGCCCAGGCAGCAGGCCCCAGGCCTACGAGGCAGTGGCCTGGGCCTGTGAGGCGGAGGCTGCCTGGAGCCTTCCAGGCAGCCCCTGTGTCACATTCCGGACGAAGGTCCCAGGTTTCAGTGGCTGGAGGCTTTGGCGGCGGCGGGTCTGGCAGGCCCCAATGATACGAGGAAGTCCTTGGTTCCAAAAGGGTTTATTGTCATGGCGGATGGTAGATGGATCTGGAAGTACCCCCCCAAACTCAGGGCAGACCTGGGTTAAGTAGGGAGGGAGGAAGGGGGAGGTTCTGGGGAGGAATGGTTAATTGGCTCCGCCCTCTGACCTTCATTAGTATGTAAATCTCTAGGGCCTGAGGCCTGTAGCTACACCCTCTACCTGTGCACTTTGGGAGGGGCTGTAATGGCCTACGTGACTGAACAATGTAGGTCTATGGAGATTGGACTGCTTGTTAGGACCCTGAGTTCTGGGGACGTAGCCGAACTCCTGCCGTTTCTCCCTTGGAGTCTCGGGGTTCTAGGCCCATGCCCAGCCAAGAACCAGGATACCCTTACGCAGTCCCACAGGGGCCCTGTAGATTTTTATATACAGATGCACAGAACCATTGCTGTGTGTATACAGATCATGAAAAAGAAGGGAGATAAGAAGAAGGAAGGAGGCTACCAGGAAGAGAAAGGAATACAGGGCTAAACAGAGACAGGATGAGAATGGATATACTCAAAGTCCATCATATCCTTGAAATTGTCTATGTTTAACCTAACAATATATACAGTGCACATACAATAAAGTCAATCTAAAAAGAAAACCCATTATCATCAGATTCTATCTCTAACTGTTGTTTCGTCTTTAGATGCCTTGTCCCTTGGACGTTCTGGTCCAACCCTGTGAACTCTGTGAAGTCTTGGGGAGCCATCACTAATGTCACCTCTGCATGGCAGTGGTGTCCACTGATTGTACATTTTTGGCCCTTGCTGCTGATAGTGGGCTCCATGAACAAGAGGCCTCCATCAACCATCAACACCTAAAGCCTAAATTCTTAGCCCTCACTGGATGCAGGCTCTATAGCCAGATACTATCCTTATAGTATCTAGCTATAATATTATTATCTTGAATGTGCAATTTGTTTCCATGAGAAGAAACCAAAGTTTCCAATAAACTACACACCTTGTACTCCAATCTGAGCTCTAGCCGGAGATAGGAATCAGCTAATCTACAAAGTGTACTCAACGATCTTCTAGAAAGGTTCAGCCACTGGGAGAACTGCCCCTTTACAGGCTAAGGAGTTTTACATCCAGCATTGACCACTGCGGTGAGCATTAATAATGGAAAGACTAGGTGCCATTGTTTTCAGTGTGGACCACACAGCAGAAGAGACATGGCTCCTGACCCACAGTCCCTAGAGTCTCACTCTGCAGGGATGTGTAAGAGTTTGGAAGAGCAGAGTTGTTGGTGGACTTTTGTACATAATTGTTGGGTACTCTGTGGTGTTTCTATTCCTTTGTGCTGTGTACGCTGCTTAAATCAAGATAGACACACCTACCTGTCCAATGTTTACCATGTCATCATAAGGAAAATAAAGTCTTTTCTTTTAGCCTTCTCAAATAACAAGGTATATTATGATTATCTCTCATCACTGCCATGTATATGGTTCACCAGAACTTTTCTCCTCTGACTGCACATACACACACACACACACATGCACACACACACACACACACACACATACACACACACACATACACACACACATACACACACACACACACACACACACACACACACACATCACATTACATCGAAATTTCTCTAGCCTCTGGTATCTATCTCACTTTAGGGATGAGATATACAGTACAGTTTCCCTCACCAAAGTCCAGGTTTCACTCTGGCTCCACCCCAGTCTCTGACAACAAATACCTGACCCACCTGAAAAGGGGTGCCTCACCCACCAACATTTCAGCCATGCCCAATAGTCTTTGCATTGTCTTCTTCTTGGTATATCAAAAACTTTTCTCTAATTATATTGATCCTAGCAAGTTGCAATAGCCATCTGAACTGATTTTCAAATATGAACAGCCAAAGCTTTCAATGGAGCTAGAAGCAGCAGCCCTGTGCCCCAGTGAGGTGCATTATCCCTTCAGTCTCTCTACAGGAGAGAAACAGGCATTAAAGGGAAGGAAAAACCACCTGATGAAGTGATGGGAGACTTAAAAAATAAACAGCCACTTCAATTCTAGGCAATCATAGTTATATGCCTTAAGTGTTCATTATTCTCCTTGCCTGAAAACTCGGTAAAAATCAAGGGTTGAATCTGTATTTACAATTTCAAGTTTCTGCCTCAGAGGGTGATCAGGCAACGAATCAAAAACTAAGTGATGTTTTAAAAATCAAACGATTGAGTACCTCCATCAGCCACAGCAAAGAGCAGCCAGCGCACTCAACTGAAAAGGCAGGCCTCCCCTTTTCGGAGCCGGAATGTGCGTCCGTGCACATCCTGCTTCCAGTGTCTGAGCTCTCGTCAGCTCCTGCCATTTGTCTCCGTGTGAACCCCGATGCTCTCTCCAGCCTGGACCTCCATCTAGGGCTAAGACTCCTCTTTCCTGAATCAGTGGCATATGGCCATACAGCATCATTTATTCAAGCATCCACTCCTGTGTTTACAGTAAACCACTCAACCAACAATCAAGGGTCAACCTTTCCTTGGTACTCAATGAAAAGCTCACTGCTAAAAGGAACACAAGGAGAACAGTATCCACTTTGGTCTCAGGAGATGAGGTGCAAAGTTTCTCAACTCTGACCCATCTGTTTCTATCTGTGACATGTCCATTCTGTTGGTCACACAAATGGGAGAACTGCCTCAGATACAGGCCTCTTCCTTTCTTCCTATATCCGCCAACAGGCAAAAGCCAGGTACCTTCAAGGGTAAAACACCTCTGCTTTCACCATCCTTCAAACCTCACTGTCTTCCTATGTTTCTCCATGGCCTTCATGTCAGAGTAATGATTATACAGTGCAACAAAGAGTGATCATAGAGTCTTGACTGTAAACTGTTCCAGGTATCCACTGACTGCCACTCACACATAACTCCAGATCATAGGAACCTGGCTGAGGAAGTAACACATACTCACACACACACACACACACAAGCACACCCACAAATTTAATGTTCCTATGAATAAATCTTATGTGTTCATCTTAGAAGAGCCTGAGACAGACCTTCCACTGTAGCCAGCGAGGCTGACTAGTCCCAATGCTTGACAGCAGGAACAAGAACCTAAGAATCAGAAAGGCTGAAATGCACTCTTGCAATCTAAGCCATCTGAATACATGGCCTGCCAGGATGACTTTCAACTGATCCCAGGCATTGACAGAGCCACATCCACAGGAGATTGACTGTGCCCTGGTGGCCCCCATAAGTGGCACTGGACCCAGTCTGATGAGCAGGGTTTAGTCCACTCTTTACTGTATCATAAGGCCACATCTCTCTTCCTTCAGAGATAGAGAAATCCAGCAAACCTCCCAACCCAAAGCTTGAGAAATTAGACAAAACCCTCTTAGGCAAAGAGTTCTTAAGTCATCTCACAAAACAGGTCCCACTTTCTTGTCAGAACGACTGACTGGCTGACATCCTGACTCTTGGTTGAAGCATTGATGGGCTCTGAAGTGACTCCATCAGGATCAAGAACCTTCGATCCCAGCTCTTCCCTCACACTGGAACACAGGCTACAGCATCAGCCTTCCTTGGGCTGAAGTTTCCCTTTCAGAGGACAGTGGCCTGTGTGTCAGTCAGGATGGGACAAGGTGTGATCAGTAACAGATAATTCCAAACTCATTTCGTCCTCATTCCTGGACACAAGCTGAGGAATAACTTGCCTTTTGAAACTTCATCAGTTTCTAAATCGAAAGAAAGAGAAAGATGGGGATGGAGGGAATGTTTACACACACTCTCTTCCTCTTAAAGAAAATTCAACTTCATCGGCCAAGGCTAGCCCAAAGCTACGTATTGCAGGCATAAAGGGAACAGAATACAGTTCTACAAAAACAGAAGAGAGACCCACAGTTACTGAATCCAGTATTATAACCGCAGCATTATCCCTCAGCACTGCTTCCTCTGTGTACCAATGCTCAGTTGCCCAAATGCCTGAGTACAACTCTCCACTGGAACATTTGTCTACTGTAGCTTTCTTTGGATGGAGGCTCTCCTAATCTGCACTTGATTCCCACAGACTGTCCAACTTCCATTGCCACACATGAGGATACACACACACACACACACACACACACACACACACAATCTCCTGAAACTACCACCTACCTGTCAGTCCACAAGTCTCTCTTGTTTCTAGACTGTTACTCAAAGCGGTAAGTCCCAGACTGCAGGAGGCTGGTCCCACTCTCCCACTGGCCATCGCTATGACTACGCCTTGCAGCCTTGCATTCCTCATCATCTGGTAGCATCTGCAACAACATTTTAGGTACTAGGCTTCCAGGTGCTTTTAAACAGATAAATAAATAAACATACCTAGGCCAGGTGTGGTGGAAGATGCCTTAAATACAGCACTCGGGAGACAGAGCTAGGCAGATCCCTGAATTTGAGGCTACTCTAGTCTATAAATTAAGTCCCAGAACAGACAGGGCTTCATAGAGAAACCCTGTCTTAAAACAAATATGCACACACACACACACAACACACACACACACACACCACACACACACTAAATAAATAAATGAACATACCTATACTGTTTTCTCACACAGAAGAGTAAATGCCTAATTGTAATTACTGTTACTGTAGCCATGTTATCCCAGCTAATGCCACATATGGATTTCAGTTAATTAAAGCAAGCCCTGCTGCTTACTCTCTGTAATCTATAGTAGGAAAGAAATTACCTTTTGTGACAGTCTACACAGCAAAGCATAGTCATCAACTCGAGAAATGTTTCACTTTACAGCATTTATATAAATATGCCATTGTGTATCTTATCTGCTAACTCAGATGCATTAGATCTAGAATAACTTTTTTAATGGAATTTATGCTTCCTTGGGTGTGGAAAGTTATTCATAAGGAAGTAGAGAATACAAATGAGATTAAAGTAAATGAAAGAAAAATAATAAAAAGAAAGAAAGAAACGCAAAACAAAGTAACTCAAAGTAAACCTCATCTGGTGGCTCACACCCATAGTCATCACTCAAGAGGCAGAGACATGAGGATCACCTCAAAGTGAGGCCACCCAGGTTACAGAGTAATTTTAGAGTCTGTCTGGGCCACAGAATAATAACTTACCCTCAAAGAATCAAAACAAAGTTTATGAAAATCACGGAGAAGTGTGTCATATCACATTGTATGTGACATCGCCACAGACAATTTGACAAGTTTCCCATATTTGCCACGGACAGCAACAGGAGAATCTGCCTTTCATCGCTGGGCCGTGTGTTCATGCAAAACATTTCAATCTCTCTCTCACTTCCCTTCTAATTCCAGTCCATTGGAAACTTCAAGTGTAATTACAGGGAATGTGACCCTGTCACATACATCCCTTCTGGGTCAAGTTCAGAATAACTGTCACATAAAACATTTGAAAGATAATCAAACTCGATTTTATATCCAAGGGCTTAGGTGTGAATGAAAATAAGTTAGTTGTAGGGTGTTCAGGGATGGAAGGTGTGTCGGCACCTTGTCCTACAGATATAACAGAATAACTGGAAAAGCAACTTAATGAACCTGATGCTGGTATTCAACTTTATTTCTCCTTCTCCTTCAGTAGACGTTATGGAACCCTGCTGCCCACAGTTAGGGTGGATCTCCCTTTCTCAATTAAACTCATCAATACCGTCCCTCAAAGATGCATCCAGAGATTAATTTCTATGGTTGTAATCAAATTGACTCCTTGATTTTCCTGTAACTCCACCCTCAACCATCTCTTATGTGAATGCATTAAGACTCTCTTGGGTGCCGCTGTGTATGTCTAGTTGTATTCTGAAAAGAGACTATTTTATTATTACCGGTGATGTATAATAATCCTTGGTAAAAAGCAAACACCCAATTTACAGCAATGTTCAAGCACTACCCCCACCAGCAAAACTCAGAAGATCCCAAATAGCTGAGAGAAGATGTGATCGAGTTTGAATTGCCCTCAGAGAGCTGTCTTCAGCAGTAAATCAGATGTATCTTGAGTAAGTTATGAACTTGGAATAAAATCTGTGGCTCATCCCAACAGTAACCAGTGATGAGGTCCAGAACGATCTCAGCCCTCACGATGGCGGAGAGCCACACTGCTTCCTCTCCTGATTGCATCAGATTTATAAGCACAGTGTCAGCTCCCAATCTTCAGCAAACTCCTTAGGCTTCAATTTCCCCACAATTACAAACCACAGATCTGCAAGCCTTGAAAAGGTTGCTCCTCCGTGGTAAAGGCCAGTTGTGCTGTTCTGGACAGACGCTGGTGGAAAGCATCTCATCATCATGAAAAGATGGAAGAGAGAAGAGCTGTTTAGAGTTCTCAGGTCAAGAAGCACAGGGGACCAGTCAGAAAATAGTCCTCATGAGATTTGAGAATCAGAACAGCCTTGAGAGTACTAAGTACTCTCAGTTTGGTGAGATTTCTATAATTAAAATACTTAGGTAAAAACGTTATTCACCTGAGAACATATGTAGTCAAACAGAGAATAAAGCCAAATCGACAATACTGGAAGTAAAAGAATCCTTGCCTAGTCCTTTATGCTGAGGTACAGAATAAACTTTGCTCTTTAAAGAAATAATAAAGTCAAAGAGAAACTCTCAAAGTGATCCTCTGGGTAAATGATGTAATGATGTATAGACAATCTTCACCAGACCTCACTATACCTTTGAAGAATGGTTAGGACCTCAAGACCTACTGACTCAGTGTCAGACATCAGGCTTCTTATAACTGGAAGACCAGAGATGGTACAGTCATTAATATAATCTGCATATTTGAGGACATAATAATGTATAGATTTTCTTCATGGGTGCATACAGGGATTCTTATGTATTTTCGTATCTATATAAAATCTAGGAACCACATATGAGAGAAAATATATGATATGGTCTTTCTGAGACTTGACTAGCTCACTTACTATGACATTCTTCAGTTGTTTCCATTTTCTACAGGTGCCATAACTTCTTTCTCTTTGTGACTTAGAAAATTACATTAGCATACAAACCACATGTTATTTCTCTATTTATGAACATCTAGGTTTGTTCTATACAATAAGAATTGCAAATACAGTGATAATATGTTATATGTTGATTTGGAGTCTTTGGGATAAATATTCAGGAGTGATAATAACTGGGCCATATGGTTTGTGGATCTATTTCTATTTTTAAGATTGTATGTTCATGGGCTCTGGCACATGTGTGAAGGTCAGAGGACAGTTCCGTGATGTCTATCCTCTTCTTACACACTTCCATAGATTACATAGCAAGTACCTTTCCCACTGACCCATCCCACTAACCCTGCCTGACTTCTTAGGTTTAGTTTTACTTTTTAAATCAGGGTATATATTTTCAAACAAAAATATGCTTTGGTTTTTTAAAACCTCCACACTGACTAAAGATAAGCAAGAGTCTCTGGCCCCAAGAATCATGCAGTTCCAGAAACACTGAACCAGAGATAAGGAAGGTTAAAATGATTCATGGAAGCCATTCAGGCATCCCTATTCCTTCAATGAGGACTGAACTCTCCACATAGAAAACTGATAAAAAGGAAACAGTCACTTGTCTTTCTCTGATTCTTGCGGTTAGATCATCTTGCTGTGTTTCTATTGCCATTCATACTCGAGTTACAATGTCTTTGTTTCCTTCTTCATCTGGGCAGCTGAAGAGCATGTGCCCATGGCAAGCTGGGCTGCAGGCTTCAAGACAATATGATTACAACTGTATGGGCTGATGGGAACGTAACTTGTCAGTTTCCCACATGAAATGAGAAATGAGAAGCCTTGAAGTTTGTCAGGAGGATGAAAGGAAGGGAGGGATTTCAGCATCCTCATGTGTATCCAAGGCCAACAGGCAACCGCATCCCTGTGCTTTCTCCAGCATCCTGGCAGAAGAATTAGGGACATGGCCAGATGAAGAAATAAAGGCTCCTTATTTACCTATAAACACTGTATCCCCATGCCTCTTTCCAGCAGCAGAGCTAATTGGGAACAGAGCAATTATACTCTCCCGCCCAAAGTCCCACCAATTCCAACCACTTAAGGTGCTGGCCCAAGTCATGCTGTTGCTGATGACAAATAATAGCTCTTTAGGATCTGGGCTTGAAGTGAGCTGTAACATCCCCCAAATACACACACACACACACACACACACACACACACACACCAACACACCTCTTGTGACTCCAAGATCGAGGGAAAAAGATTAAATTCTCATTGCTTTCCAGCAGGAAGAGTCTGCTGACCTGAGAGAAGATTCTTCTGGCCTCCCCTCCTGCTTCTGAACTTGTCCCCAGAGAACCTTCTGAACAGATCTACAGCTCTTTGGGTTTCGGTTTGATATCTGTCATTTTAAAATGCATGTGTTGCTCTCAGACTCCCAAGTCATGACACAGTAAAAAAAAAACTCAATTTCATTTAAGAGCAAAAGAATAAAACTCCCTCAAAAGATGAGGCAGGATGGCAGGTAGTTCGGGAATGAAGGGAGACTAGAGCCTGAGAGGAAGAGAAGATTAAAGACAGAGCTACAGCTTAAAGAGAGCTGTAAGACCCCAGCAGCACTCTGGGAGACAATTTCCACACACTTGACTTCTTCAATTCCAGAAGTGCCAACTGAGACCAGGGGCCCATTCTGACCTTGACTGTCACTGTGGCGGGGTTAGGGAAGAAATGTGGGTTCTGGAGTTGGTATGGCAACCTTTATTCCCAGCCTTTGCCTCTAATTTTCTGCAATTCAACTTCTGTGAGTTGCTTATCTCTCCTCTTTATCAAGTGACGAGCCCGTATTCAATTTTTTTTTTAAATCTGAGTTAATGTCCCAGCTGTATTGTTAGGGATTCTATACACATCTGTGGAATAAACTCACTTCCTGCCGTAAACCACTGGCTCATGGCAATGGGCTTTATTAAACAGCTACGACCCTCGGCTCATTTTAATTGTGAGTTAACGTAGCTGAGTAGGGCATATGTGTGAATGTGTGTGTGTGTGTGTGTGTGTGTTTGTGTGTGTGTGTTGTGAGAGAGAGAGAGAGAGAGAGAGAGACAGAGAGAGACAGAGACAGAGAGACAGAGACAGAGAGACAGAGAGGGGGAGGGAGAGAGAGAAGGGAAGAAGGGAGAGAGAGAGAGAGAGAGAGACAGAGAGACAGAGAGACAGAGACAGAGAGACAGAGACAGAGAGACAGAGAGGGGGAGGGAGAGAGAGGGAGGAGAGAGACAGAGAGAGGAGAGAGACAGAGAGAAGGGGGAGGGAGAGAGAGAAGGGAAGAAGGGAGAGAGAGAGACAGAGAGAGACAGAGACAGAGAGACAGAGACAGAGAGACAGAGAGACAGAGACAGAGAGGCAGAGACAGAGAGAGACAGAGACAGAGAGACAGAGACAGAGAGACAGAGAGACAGAGACAGAGAGAGACAGACAGAGAGAGAGAGATATGTGATAGGAGAGAAAAGTGGGGAGAGAGTTTAAGATGAAGAGCCCATTTAGTTGAGTGGACCTGCCCTCCAGAGTTCTGTTGAACAAATCTCAACTTCCAAGCTTTACAGCCCTTTCCTTGGCGTACATCTCTGTGCATTTCAGAGCAAAGGAGGGCCCTGTCATCACAGCAGCAGTAGGGATGCCTTCACAGACTCAACACACTGGATCTCAGGCTGCAGTCTCTACAGTATGGACAGTAAGCATTTTTGCTCCACTAGACTAGGAATGTTCCGGAATACTGCTGCTTCTAGAATCCAGCACTACTGCACACTGGCTCTCTGTAAGTGTCTCCTGCACCCATCTGAAATTCCTTTCCAAGGGTAGCAGCTGCTTTGCGGTGTTGGCCATGTGTAGCCTCCGGAGAGTACCTAGGCCATGAGCCATCTGCTTCCTCCATCAGACGGTTTTTCCTTATGAACAAGTTCCCATGATCAGATATTTTTCTTCCTTCCCGGTTGCTAATTGAATTTAAATGCTAGTTAAGAAGCTGCCACTGGCAGTGAATTAAAGATGCCTTCATTTCTTTTTTATTTTTGTTTTTGTTTTTTTTGTTTTGTTTAAGCATGGTTTACTCCTACATTTTGTTTTTTATTCAAAATGTGAAACAATTTTGATTACTGTGTTGAATATTAAAATATGAAGAAAAACATGGTTCAGTCTTCTTTTTCCTGTGATGTTTTCTTCTGTGATAGTATTTGAATGTATGCCCATGTGTATACATGTAGCAGAGTTTGGTTGCATTTTGGTTGATTTTAGAGACTTTTAAATAATGTAAAGGGAATGTTTGGAACTTTATTTACTTTGGCTCAACATGAAATATCGAGTAAAAGTGAATTCTACATGCACAGCATGTCCTCCTGGGTTCCATTCCAATTTTAGACATGACTAGCTGCTGCTGTTTGTGAGCCCTATGTCACATCTCTGAGCCTTGAGGTGTACACCTCATGGAGTCACCTTTGCCAAGGCTTTTCTGGGGTATCAGGACACATGGTTCCCTATTTCTCACTTTGTAAGAACCTGGAAAGCATCGTGGTGAATGTTCCCAGCCAGAACTGGTGAGATCCCTCTCCTGAGCCCTAGAGCCTTCAGAGAAGAGCAGAACACATGGTGTGAACTATGGGCTCTGCCTCTCCTCCCTGAGCTCTTGCTGTCCTCACAGAAGGGATGAACCAACTCATACATTCAGGGACCATTTTAGAACTTATGCTATCTTTCCCTCCATCTCTGTATCAAATCTGCATACTTGGAGAAACTGACAACTCTTCTTCCTAAAGTTAAATAGATGGTAGTTAGATAGACAGACAGATGAGAGTGGGAAGATAGATAGGAAGGTAATAGTAGATAGATTAGGTGGGTACATAACTATATACATAGATGTTAGGTAAATAAGCAATAGAGATAATAGATGTATGCAATAGAAAGGTATAGATAGATGACTAGTGTGTGCATGTATGTTGATAAATGATGGTAGATAATTAATGTGCATAATACACATCTAAATACACATCAAATCCCATATCTGCTGGATCATTCAAACCTCATATCTGTGTTTATTAAAACATTCTGGCCTACTCTTACTGAGAAAAGAGATGTTTAGGCTGAGCATAATGGTTATACCTTTAATCCCAGCACTCAGGAGCCAGAGTCAGGCATATCTCTGTTTAGTTTGAGGCCAACCTGGTCTACTTAGCAAGACCCACGACAACAAGGGTTATGAAGTGAGACTTTGTCTCAAGAAAAGAGGAGGGAGAGGGGAAAAAGAGGAGGAAAGAATTTAGAACAGCAACAACAAAATGCAATCATGAGATTAACCTAGAATCAATTATCTAAATCATCAGCTGTGGGGGGGAGTATTAAGGAATTAATTAGAATCTCCACTTCCTATTATACAGTAGGAAACTGAAGTAGGTTGAGTCAGGCCACATTTCCCACACAGCACAGCACTGTCAGGCTGCTCAACCTCTTGCTTTCAGCTTCTTCAGTGTGGAATGAAGACAGTCAGAAGAGAAATCCAGGTGACACATGGAGTGCCCCTTGTACCCTGGGGGACAGCCAGCGTGCAGTAAGCTTTGGCTGCCTTCTCTCCAGCATCATCACTGCTGTGTAGACCTGGTAGGGTGCTACCAGAACATCAGGATGTGGACAGAGCTGCACCTGTCCTGTGCTCCTGAATATGTCTAAAAACTAATATGCATCACCTGTAGGGGACATTGAAGCTAACCTGGATGGTGGCTGGTTCCACCCCAACTTTGCCTAGCAACTGGGTCACAAGTATATCAGCGGTGATACCTTTGTGTGAACATAATTTTTAACACCACAGACGTTGAACTTTTGCTGGACCTTGCAACCAAGGTAATAATATGACTTGAGACTACTTAAAACTCTGTGCTTGGCCTGCTGTCCCACTTTGTGCTTAAGTTTAACTGGCCTTCAGTAGAACAATGAAACCAAGCTTACTATGACTTAGATTTTCTTTCCAATTGGCTTTAAAATCTAAACTGTAATCTTAAATCAGACGTTCTTCCATGTCTCCAATCCAGACCCAGTGTGTTTATGTGTGTGTCTGATAGTAATCATTGCCAAAGGCAGTCAATAGATTGAAAGCAACTTTGAACCACAAATATCCCATAAATGTCGGAAATATGTGAATATGGTTGGATAACATTTGGGAGGGGTTCTGTGTGCTAATCTGGATCAATGTGGTCAGAAAAAAAAAGTCTTGTATTACAAAATTCCTTTAACAGTTTCTGTAAAAATTCCCTTTTTTCTTTTCCCATTCCATGTTTTCTGTGGTATTCAGTAAATACAGAGAAAAGTCTTTTGTTAGGGGCAGATTACACCACCACAGATGCAAAGTAGACAGACAAAACACAGGTAGTGAGGACAAACAGATCAGACTGGTAACCACACCTACTGAAGACACGGAAAGCAAAGTACAGAATTCAAACTGTGCCTTTCTCTTGGTTAAACTAATACACGATGAAGAAACTCTTTCTTGCCTTAGTATGACACTGACATATGTTTGTGTCTTCTCTGAAGTTTCTTTAATGTGCTAATTGACATAAGGAACTATTCTCTAAAGCCACAAAACTAGGAAATGATAAAACAATACAAACTCTCCACTGGGGATCAAGACTCACAGAGTGTTGATAAATAGCCCACAGTCAGGATGCAAGGCTTTCTCAGAGATACCTAGACCCTGCCACCTCTGATACTCACCACAGGCTTGTCCTGTTAGAGCAGGCCAGATGGCTGTGATACATAAGTGCCATTGCTGCTTTATAATGTCTCAAAGTAAGGGTTCTGGAACAAGGCCACACACATGTCAAGCACAGGACATAATTCAGCACTGCCTACACACACACACACACACACACACACACACACACACACATTTCTCCCTCTGTGTAATAGAGGAAGACATTCCTTGCTGTAGATACCAGGAATGGAGTTTCCTCCTTGTAAGGCATCTTTTATTTACTGGTAGTCTGTTGTACTCAAGGCTTCTATTGCTGCAACAAAAACACTGTGACCAAAAAAGCAAGTTGAGGAGGAAAGGGTTTATTTGGCTTTTATTTCCATATTGCTGTTCATTGTTGAAGGAAGGCAACATACAAACTCACACAGGGCAGGATCCTGGAGTCAGGAGCTAATGCAGAAGCCATGAAGGGATGCTGCTCACTGTCTTGATTCACTTGGCTTGCTCATTGCTTTCTTATAGAACCAGGGATCACCAGTCCAGTGATGACATCACCCACAATGAGCTGAGTCCTCCCTCACTGGTTGCTAATTGAGAAAATTCTTTATAGCTGGATCTCACGGTGGTTCCATGAGATCCTCAGCTATGGCTCCTTTCTCTCTGATGACTCTAGCTTGTGTCAAGTTGACACGAAAAAACAGTCAATACATGGTCAGTTCTCAGCCCTCCTTGTCTGTTTTCTTTTATTTCCCCATTCTGTCCCAGAAACCCTCAAAGTAAACTGTCAGTGAGGAGCCCCTCAGCAGGCCTGACTCTGTCTCTTCCAGTGATGTCAGTAACTGGCCATCCACTATCAGCTGACCACAAGCCTCTATGCAGAATGAAAGATGAGATGTATTCCGAGGCCTGTGACTTTACCACATAGATAAGGTCAAAGGACACAAATAAGTCACTTTGCCATACAACAGATAAAGCTAGCTTTAAGTATAAGTTGCAGGAAGAAAATAAAAAAACGATGAGATTTTCTTAGCCAGCACTTTCCTTTGAGCCCTGCCTCCACCCCAGACTATGCTGTTCCACAACAGAAAATCAAGCGTTTCAGAGACCGAAGGTGGGCTACTGAGAACAGAAGATACACACAGATACTGACTGGAGATGTACAAACCTGAGAAGGCTTACCTTCTGCCTGATTTTGGCTGATGAGAAGGCCTGACAGGCACAGGAACACAAAAGCCACCCAGAAGGTCCTGGTGGCCTGATGCTCCATGTCTAGCCAGTGCTAAACAGGATCATCTGCGTGGTTGACCGACTGCAGCTCCTACTAGCAAGTAAGTGTTTGAGATCCACAGGGAATGAGAGATGCAGTAATTCTGATTTTGTTCTGTATACAATGAGGAAGCTGTAATTCATCTACAAAAGTAAATATGCCCTCTACTGAAGGTAGAAATGGATCTCAGAGCCACTTCAGGAGACTGTGTTGGTTCTCTGTTTATACAGAACCATATGATGCAATTGATGTTGGGCTGTTGCTGCCTGTGCCCTAGACTACTTGCTGCCCTCCCCCGACCCTACCTGCCCTTGGGGGTTGGAGAAGAGGTGGCACAGAATCAATGACACAGACTCTGGGAGCAGGGGACAAATGCCCTGCAACAAGCTCATCTGAACGCTGCTGCGAGCTCCTTTAATACCCTCCACCTATGCCCCACTGGTCCCGAGAAAGCATCTCTTCTAATCAGCAGTTCCTGATTATCTGGCACTGTCTGTGTCAGCAATCTTTGTTCTCTCAGGCAGTCTTCAATTAGGTCCTCCTGCAGGAGGTGCTTTTGCGACTGCACAGCCTCCCGGTGTTTGCATAGAAGTGGCCACCACTGTTCCTCCTACAGGCTGTCACCATTTCATGATGAAATGCTGAAGACTGAATAGATTAGGTAGAACTACCTCTCCCAGTAGGAGGCTGTGGGGTTCATGAACAACAGTGGCCAACCTCAGTTCTCCTGGACTCTGTCTTTAGGTTGCAGATGATCTATCCTCCCTCACATAAATGGCTTTCTCTTCTAATAAGGAAACAAATCAGACTGGTTACTGTATGATCTAATTTGACCTTAATCACTTGTGTGTATAATCAGTATGCTTGGGTGAACATGTGAGTATGCATGTGGATGTCAGAGGTCAATCTTAGCTGTTGTTCCTCCAGAGCTATACAACTGGTTTTTGATGTAATGTCTCACTGGGGCCTGGAGCTTGCTAACTAGGGTAGGCTGGATGGTCAGTGAACACAGGGCCGCCCATCTTTACCTCCCTAGCCCTGGGATTACAAGCATATGCTGACGCACATGGTTTTCTACTTAAGTGCTAGAGAATAGTCTAGGGCCCTAACCCTTGTGTAGCAAGTACTGTCGTGACTGGGGCTTTTCCCCAGTCTCTTCACCCCTCATTAAAGCCTCTGAGGCACAGTACAGTCACAACTTAGGCTTCATGCATGAACTTGGGCAGACAGTCCACTGCCGTGCAATCTCTCTCTCTTCTGTCTCAGCAAGGTAGGGCTTTATAGCTCTATTCTTCTCCCCTAATTTCCTCAGGAGGGAGCTCAGAAAGGGAGTGTGAGCAAACAGGCACACTGTTAAGTATGTAGGAGTCACTCCTGTGCTGGGGAGATAACCCAAGCCTACTGTCGACTGGAACATTCTAGAACCATTGCTGTGACTTTGAGACCTTTCATGAGGACATCAAAACCACATAAAGACAAGATGAATTTTATCTTTTTTCGAGGGTTTCAAGTGAGCAATCTAAAAGCTTAATGAGGGAAATGAAATGATCATTAAAAATACAGACAGACTTGAGAGCACATTTAACTAACTTCTCAACTCCAGGCAGATAACTTTGGATAATTATTATGTGAACTTGGTTGAACTGCTTTCTATCTTCAGAATAGTTTAATGTCTTCGTGCGTGGGTGTGGCGGACACATTATCTATCACAAGTATGTAAATAGACCAAACTCATTCCCATTTCTCCTTATTTCAGGCAACCCTATATAGTTTTGATAACAACTGATGTTTTTTTCTTGTCATCTCTGGGACAGTCTGAAGACAGAGACAAGGGACAGAACAAACCAAACTGTCTACCAAGTGACAAAATCTTTGCACTCTAAAGGCTGACCCAAGGGCTGACTCCAGCTTGCTTATATGCTCTCTCTCTCTCTCCTCCCTCTCTCTCTCTCTCTCTCTCTCTCTCCTCTCTCTCTCTCTCTCTCTCTCTCTCTCTCTCTCTCTCTTTCTCTTTCTCTTTCTCCTGTCAGAGTGAGGAATATTTTCCCTCCAAGGACTCAGTTCTAGGCTCAGTTAGGGAACAGCTGAAGCTAAAATTCATCCATAGAGTAGCTCATCTGCCGTGATCCTGTTCCCTCTGACATTTGGACTTCCAATTTCCCACCCAAGCTTATGTTTTATCCCTTTCAACTATTAGATGTGTTGTTGGCAAAAGGGAAAGCTGAAGATTTCAGAGTTACAAAGCACTTGACTCTTGTGTAACTGATTTGCCAAAGAAATGGCCAATTTCCTGAGAAGTTAAGAGACTTGCTAAAGATCATGCAGCCAGAAAGAGATCCAGACATGAATCCAGGTCTCTGGAGATAAGACCATGACCATCATCAGTCTCTGAGGCCAAGGTTCTTCCCAGTACCAGTCTCTGGAGTCAAGACCATGTTTTCCTGCCCATAAGCCTCTGAGATGAAGCCTGCATCCAAGAATCAAGGCATATTAATCAATTACAGAAACAGGAAGATGAGGTCTCTGATGCTTGTGGCCATCATAAGCCTATGTTCCAATGCTACCTACAATTTTGGAATACACCCCACGCACCTCTGCGTTTGGTTGCAGGCAAAGCCCTGCCGGCTATGCTCAGATTGGATAAAACCATTTCACATCTAACTGAAACAGCATCCACCCACTAACAAAATCATATTGCATTTGAGCCCTCAGTGGCCAGAAGGAAGTCATTAAGAAGTGGGAGTTATTATCTGGACTGGAGCACAGAAATGAGCCATTATCTCCTCCCATTCCAGCAGCATCCCTGTGAGATGAGACAAAAGAGATGAGATGAGCTGGTGGCGAGCCTCTTGGTTCCCATCACTCACTTCCCTCTCTGGAGTTTGGAGATGAGTGTTTCCAGACAGCTTTCTCATAGCTTTCTGGGGATGTAGCCTCACAGAGATCCAGGTGAGACTCAATCTGCCTTCTTCATGAGGCACATCTGTGGCTAAGCATGACATGGGAGGCCACTCTGATGGAAAGGACAGTGCCTTCATATCTCTTGAAGAGGGAATGGTGGACAACAGCCAATAGCAGGGACTGGCTTTCAAATAATCACCTATGCTCACAGAACCAGCTCTCTCGGCAGAATTGAGGTTGCTCTGGGCAAATTCACCCCCTCTTGCCTGTCTTTCCATACCTTCATCTCCAACCTGTACCACACTTTAGGATCTTGGTTCTCACCTACTTCTACCCAGAGAAATTGATTCTAATTCCCACATGTACACACAGGAGACAAGGAAGAATTGAGGACAACCTGGCAATTAACTCTGCCAAGAATTCTTCTCCATGATTGGTTACTGTCATCGCTTACCTCTTGTCTTCATCTACAGTTGAGGAAGTTCTGAGAGAATCACATGCACATTCTACATAACACACAGCTCCAAACCCATAGAAGAACTCAATAAACTGTCACTATGGTTTCTACAGACAGCAATAGAACATTCTCCGCATTTCCCCTGGACACACTTGTCTATACACCATCATTTGATTGTTGTTGTTGTTGTTTTTATTGTTTGTTCAACACCTGTGCCTTGTTAAAAAACAATCACAAAAGAAGTGTCATGTTCCTTTAAGTGTCTTATGAGTGGTATACTTCTGTTGAGAGGTACCTTGAGTTTCAATGCAGACCATAACCATAAATGATTTAAAAATCATTAAGTATATATTGAGCTAAGCACTAGGGTGTAAACAGAAAAGGTCCAGCATGGGTTATAAACCACTGTTTCCAGCCTCAAAAATCCTACAGTTCAATTGCTGAGAAGTGAAGCATAAAGAAAAGCTTCAGGCTGCTGATGGACAAGGGCTTCTTTGAGCAGCTTGAGAAGAAGATGTGTGCATCTCACCCCTATGTGCATCTCACCCAACTTTGGTGCTTATAGGGTGAAGGGTGATTGGAGTTCAGGGGAAGGATGGGATTAAGCAGTAAAATTAAGTTAGGTATGACAGAGGTCTCCTAAGAGACCAATACAGGCTGAGCCAGCTGAGTTTGGATGTAGAAAGGAGGCTGCGTTTGCAGACAGCTGAGATGGCTGAGACTTGTCGGACTGGCACTCATGTGGGAAACAGTGCTACTCCAGGCTTACAGGTAGGCACTGTGTCCAGTATGGCAAGGGGACTCTGAGATGCACTGGATCGCTTCACATCAAACACAGTCGTCTGTGGGGCATCTCCACCAGAGTTCTCAGCTCAGCAAACACTTGGAGGAGTTTGTTAAGTTCTGGACATTAAGCTGGGCCCAGTGACTCTGATTTATTAGGCGGGAGAGTACTCAAGCTCCAAGTGGAAGTGCCATTGCCAGACAGCACCTTGGAGCTGTCAATGGTGACCATGCCAGAAATCCTGTGAAAGATGCTGGGTGGTAGGTCAAACATCTGAGCCTGGAAGGACAGATGTGCTAGGAGCAGGTCTGGGCACACAGCCCAGCAGGAGGGAGAACAGCTATAAGAGTGTGCACCCTGGGAGAGCCCAGCCACCCACTCAGATACACCTTCCAAAGCTTCATGCCCATTTAAGGCCAAGGTTTCTGTGAGCACTGTATAAGCATATATATTATAATCACAGGGAACGGGGCCAGACACTTGAAACAGTCTATAACACTACAGCTCAAGGAAATACATCACCATCCCAGCCATCTTTAGCCAGCATTCACACTTTACATACACCTCAAGTTCACCTTCTCTGACCCTGCCTCGTAGTGTCCTAGATGCATACCTCATCACCTCAGCCTGTGTGGATCCCCAAGGTTTTGAGTTGACCACCCCTCAAGTACCTCTCCAGCTTTGGTCACTTGCCCCTGTGGAAGCTCCTGGCTTCCTGCATGGTAATACAGTCAAGGCTTTTTCTGACTAGACATCAGAAGAATGGCCTTTCCCAAAACAATGGGATGCTCTCCCACAGGACTCTGATTCTAAATGGATGAGTGGCTGAAGGAACAAGATAACAGAGGACTGGCCAAGGGGACAATGAGGGCAGTGGCCTTGGAGGGTCCAGTGACAACAGCCACATCACAGCTGTGGTACCTGTAGGCCTCATATGTCCTGCCTGTGACAACAGCCTAGGCCCAGAACCTATCCAGAATTGCCTTAATAAACTCTTCTGATTCATAAAGCCAAAGCCAGACTCAGTAGTGCCCAGTCAAGAAACTCCAATATCGGTTCATTCTTACACTAGAAGTGTTAATAACTCTAGGAAGTTATTTTTCTTTCCCCATGTCCCCAGTAGGGGCCTGATTTGCACAAAGTGCATATGGTTAGTTAACTGGCTAGTTGACCCTTTGCTCCTAAGAGCCTTTAGAATTACCATGCTTACTTAGGACAGAATTCTCCCAATCCATCCCGTATGATTACAATCAGTCATTCATGCCTTTTCTTAGTACATCTGTCCAGAGAGGAACGGACATTAGTTCTGAACCATTTCAGTGAAACAAGGCTTTTGACATGTTCAGGCTCCACCACACATGGGAAATCTAGACCGGAGTCCACGGGTATATACCACACCACACTACAGGTCATTTTACTGCAGATTTGCTTTGTTGAAGGGCCCACTGGCACAAGGATGCATCTGTAAGGCTCCTCAAATATGTCAGCTGTGGGGGCTGATACCATCAAGCCAGATGTGCACAGAGCTTCTTAGGTGAGCCTGACCCTGACCCAGGGAGACCTGGGACAGAGCATGTGATCTGCATGGCTCTCTGATTTTACTGGAAGAAAATCTCTCAGAGTGAAATAACCACCCTTACCAATGCATTTCTGCACAGCAAGACTAGAGGCTGTTTCAAATGACCCTTCCCCATCAATCCACAGGAGTCTATAGAGTGGGAGACTCAAAATTTTGAGTCCTTTTTTTGGCTCTTTTTCTGTGACCGTCTCAGATAAGAGAGACTAATCAGCGCAGTTCTATAGTGAGCCTCATGAAGGATTTTCTGTTACTAATAAAATTTGCTGCCAGGCTACTTTGGCAGTTCTGTTTTCATTAAAGGTCATCTGGAAAGCGGCACAGTGATACAGACTGGCAGGTGCTAAGGCTCCAGACTTCCACCATGGTTCATGCAGCGCCATCTGGTGGTTGTAATGTATTCCTGCACTGACAAGGTGAATGCTGTAAAAATCTGCCTGGTGTAGGGATGTGTGTGTGTGTGTGTGTGTGTGTATTGTGTGTCTTTGTGTGTGTCTGTGTGTATGTAGGGTGTGTATCTGTGTGTGGTCTGTATCCATGTCTGTGTGTGCACGTGCACGTATGCATGTGACATGCAACACACAGAGGAATCTCAGAAGTGTAGACAGTGCAGATGGTAAAGCCACCAAAACAGCTCTCAAGCTTCACCTTCTTAAACCTCAGTGTCCCCTTTCCTTCCCGTTGTCCCCAGTGGGGGTCTGATTTGCACAAAGTGCATATGGTTAGTTAACTGGCTAGTTGACCCTCTGCTTCTAAGAGCCTTTAAAATTACCATGCTTACTTAGAACAGAATTCTGCCACTCCATTCCATATGATTATAATCAGTCATCCATGCCTATTCTAAAACACTTCTCTCCTAAAGACAAAAAAGGACAAAATGACCCTCCATATCCTGGACTGGATATGAAAGAGAGAAAATAAAACTTTTTCTCTTAAAGTGAATGGTGACAGTCTCTCTGGCTTTTTAACTCCACAAACTCCATAAGAGGCTCTCACTTGAAACCAGATGATCAAACTCCATTTATTCAGCACCACACTGTGCTCAGACCCATAGACGAGAGGGTAAGAGGAACTGGCCCTGCTATCATGCTGGCGGTTTGAAGCATCTCAGTCTTTCATCTCTGACAGATGCTTTAGCTGTGCTTGGCAGACAGGAAAACTGGAGGTAATCAGGTGGGGCAGGTGAGCTGGGTCCAGGTGCACTTTGAGTTCCTGAGACACAGAGAACATTCCAGGGAGGGAGGGGTCACAGAAGCCCTGCAGCTAAAGCAATCAGTCCGTTTAGGCAAAGAGCAAGGGAGGGCCCTTATAAAGGGGGTGGAGTATCCGTGAAGGAGAGACAGGTATGGAGTCTGCCTGTGGGAGCCCAGCAGAACCAGTTCAACATGGAAGTTGCATATCAAAAATGGGGGGAGTAAGTTCACATTAAAGGGGAGCTTAGAGTAGAGAACATCTTATATGTCTGTGGAGGAAATTTCTATCAAGTGGGGTAGAAAGTGCTGAAGGCTTTTGCTGGCTCTGACACTTTTCAAATGCTTAGCTATTCAAAAGGAAGAAAAGGCCTGCAGCCTTCACCCACCAACAGCTTCTGGAATGCCATGGAGGTGCATCTTCTAAGGGACTGTTGTTGTCGATGATCACATTGTATCTGTGTATAAGTATCTGATGTTATATGTATATTCACAGAGAATAGAAATAAATAAACCACTGATTTTTCATTATCCACATATTCAAGCTGCAAGTAGGCATAACCATCTGTTTCCAACCAGGAGCTCTCCTACGTGCCAGTGGATTTCCTCCCAGGATGCTTGCTGCCTGGCAGAAGGGTCAGGTCTACCTGCTGACTCATCCTTATGCATGGTTCAAAGGGAAACTGAGGCTGCTGTGGTGAGTAGGCATGCCAGATGAGAACATGGTTCTGCAAAAGGGCAGGGGAACCAAGGCTGGGAGAACATTTGTCACAAACTGCTCCCATCCTCTACAATCAAACTGCTTATCTTTCAAAGCCCAACTCTAGCATCCAATCCTTAATATCACACCCCATCTAGATGCAGCTGTACTTATGAGCCATACCTGACTGAGGTGCCTGCTTCCTCTATGTGCACCTCCCTAGCAGTCTGCTATAAACTCTATGAGACCATGAACACCAGCTGCTGGCTCCATAGCAAAGGACCCATAGGATGGGATCCAGAGTACCACTGGGAAACGTTTACTGCCTCATGCTGTTGGACATGCACATGGAGTCTCATGTCACTGTAAGATATCAGAACCACAGAAGATGCTCACTTCATCATACCCCAAGAAGACTCCCGCTGTCTCATACCCTTGGAAGCAGCTCATGGTACCTCATTGAGTGGTGGTCTAAATGAGAAACATTCTAACAGGTTCAAGATTTGAACACTTGGTCCCAGTTGGGGGTGCTGTTGAGTTATGCAACTTTTGGATGGGTAGCCTTTGTGAAGTAAGTACATCACTGAGGGTGAGTTTCAGGAGTTTATAGCCTTGTCCCACTTCCTGTTCTTGCTTGTTTTCTGAATAGAGTTGTGGTTTCTCAGCTTCCTACCTTCCCAACCATGACAGACCTGTAGGAGGAACTAAGGTGGAAGGAGTAAGAAGAGAAAGAGGAGGAGTAAGGAGAGGAAGAGAAGGAAGAGGAGGAGCTAGGAGAGAGGAACAAGAGAGATGGAGGTGGATGTTCATGTGTCTGTGACACTCAAAGGTAATTGGTATATCTAGGTTGGGTATTGGGTTACACTTCTGATTGTATGGGCATCTTGTTACTGATCATTACCAAATATATAAGCTTTTGGATAATTTAAGCATTAGAGTCTCATTTTCCTACTGGGCCCTTGTGGATGGCAGGATGGTCTGGGCAATGCCCAGGCTTGCGGAGACAGTATGGAAGATTGGCAGAGTCATCTCCCACTCTGGCTCTCATGGGTGGCAGGAGGTACTGGCGTTTCTAGCTGCAGCGAGCACGTGGCCCTGGCCAAGAAACATGGCGGCTGACCTAGGCCAAGCGCTGCAGCTTAGATAGTTGGCTTGACTGGCAGCTGTTTTTCTTAAATAATTACTTCAACAATCTACCCTTCTGGAAAATGAGAGAAAATAAAATCTCCTCCCTACTCAAGTTGGTTTTGGTCATGGTATTTATCATAGCAACAGAAAAGCAAGTAATACACTCGGGAAGATGCTCACTCTCTTCCTCCAGTTTCACATGTCAGCAAATCTTACTGTGAAAGTCTCCAGGAAAGTATATTTAAATCTCTGTGTTTTGAGATCTCGAGTAAGTTTGGTTATTCAAAGGTTCTCAGAATCAGTTACTTATCCAAGGTGGGCAGTGTTGGAAGTAGAACTTTGCCCACTTGACAGGCTCCAAGAGAAGTCTGTTCCTCACCCTTGCCAACTTCCGGACCTGCAGGATTGCATCCCTTGCCTCCTGGTCCCTTAACCCCAACTTCTGCTTCTACTGTAGCATGTCTGATTCTGTTCTAGAAGCTCCCTATCTCCCACCTAAAGTACTACATGTGGTCACATTTAGGGGATGCATGGTCACTGCCGAAGAGTAGGCCATTACAAGATCCTAACTCTGTATCTACGAAGGTCTTTTTCCCATATAATGCACAGGTAACACACAGGTCCCTAGGAATGAGCCCCTGCATGTCACTGGGACCACTTCTCAGCCAATCACACCCACTCACCTACAAACCCTGAGATGATACATGGTTTATCTTCAAAGTCAGCAGGAATTTCTGGCATACAGATACTTGATAACTCTCTATTATCCTTGCAGTAGACACACCAGCCTTCCCTGACTGTAGCATACCATTATCTAGCCTGAAAAGCGGTGGCATTTTCAAACACCTTAAATTGCACAGTCTGGTAAATGACAGACAGACGTTATCACATATGTCCAACATGAAAATGCTCTGTTAAGATTGTGGATGCCACACCTCTGTGGGGAGAAGAATCCACACATGGGCTGCTTGTCACTGCTGAAAGGAATCGGTTTTCTACCAATTGTTTGCTTGTTATGCACTAAATGTCTGTATTCTGTTATTACTGCTCTTCTAAATGTACCATACTACCATTCAATATATATAATGCTATATCAAAATGTGTACTTTTAAGTCATTCAAAACAACAACATGGATCTCTAATGAGGTAAAATTCAATGCCACTGTAGTGTTAGCAGCAGAGGTGGAAGTCCAGGAACCAGTCCTCTTATTCCGGTAAATTCCCAAGGCACCCCCCACGTGGCAATGACATCAGAATTTACTTTTCTACCTAGGAGTACTGCTTTCCTGTTGAACTTGCTTATAAAGTGCCTTTCAATCAAGGAAACCTTAAAGCATGTGAGAAAGAAAGAGGAAAAAGATGCCTCCCTGATCTTAAAAGCAAGAGCACAGTAATTAGTTCAGGCAAGTTCCTCTCTACTTTTTACATTTATGTGACCTCCTGAAATCACTGTCTTTACTATTCTATGTTCCTAAGATAAATTTGCATAGCCCTTATGCTGGCTCTGTTTTATGGCCCTTAAGGTAAGGGTGACATAATTTCATAGTAAATAAAAAGTCACTCTACCGAAAAGTTATTTCCAAAAAAAAAAAAATAAAGTTTCACTCATTCTCAGCTCCTACTCAAACCTATCACTGTTCAGGTAGGGTTACTTCCTAGGTTACTATTACAAAGTCAAAAAGTCTTCAATCTACCATAGAACATTACCTCTGAACAATAAAAATGTCACAATTTCCCCAACACCATAAATATTACAAGGTGTTCAACTGTAAAACTCAGCCCTATAATATAGTTCTTGGACTAGTTCTCAAATGCTACATGGAAAAACCATTCTGCCAGCACCCATAGGATTGAACATAAAATGAACACAAATTACCAAATGCACACACAGTATGCATTCCTATCCATGTGTATGTTGGGTTTCTACCAGTGAGAGTCCCTACAGTAATAAGAAGCTTGAAGGAGAAATCAGGAGGCCCAAGCCTAGGCTCCCAACCCACCAGTCCCCTGTGCTCACAGGCATGTCTTCTCTGTGCTTCTGTACTGGACTAAACAGAAACATATATTTCCTGTCTGAAACTGTGTGGCATGAGCTCTAGTCATCCTTTTTCCTTCCATCAATAAATGACTTTCCTCTTGTACACATGATGCTCGGCTATGGCACGGTGTTTGTTGGAATGCAGTCTTATTGGTCCTCTCCTCTACTCATGGATATACTGTTGACTCACTGGCTCACCTGCCATCTTGAATACAACATAATGTGTGACCGTCTCTGACTGAGCCAGGTGGGTGGTACATCCGCAGAGAATGCCATGACTCATGAGCCAGCACCTCATGGTCTTCTCCATGCCATAACATGCACTTAATGTGGGATCTGAACATAGACTCTTGTATCAGAGTCTTCCCACTGAGGTCACTGCACCAAGAGGTGGGTTCTGTAACTGTACACCCTCATCCCTTTCTCCACATCAATTATTTCCCTCATTTTTCCCCACCTCTTCTCCATTACCCACCCCCAACTCGCGTCTCAGACTGCAAATCTCTGGCTCTTTAGCTTTGAGGGGATTCAAGGTTCTTTGGGGTATTCTAGCCTGTCTAGCCTGTCGCATCCATTGCCCAGTCATACCACACTTTAGATGCTTCATGAAGTTCATGTGGTTCCTTATATGATATAGTTTTATCACTTCCTCATCTGTCCTTCAAGAAGAGAAAGACTCAGAGACCTTTGTGACTCATGCCAATCCCCCAGGGTTCATGTTTCCACATTCCGTGTCTATAAGTTAAGCATTATAGCAGGATTTTTACATTCACAATGCTAGTTTTTCTGTATAATAACCTTCTGGCAAGTTTTTGTTTGTTGGTTGGTTGGTTCGTTTGGTTTGGTTGCTTCTTGTTATGTTTTATGAGATAGGATTTTGCTATCCAGTCTACACTCTGAACTTGCATTGTTCCTGTCTTAGTGTCCTAAGTGTTGGATTATGAGTAAATGAGCCCATGGAACCATTTTAAAAGCCAGAAGGAGATGATATGTTGAAGGAATTATTCAAGTTCTTACTAATAGCAACTGGAAAATTCAAAATTTGAAGTAATGTCTATGACTCTGGAATTGAAAGCACTATACTATTTTACCACTTTAAATGTTTCTAACCAAATGACTTTTTTACCACATTTGTGTTATAAGAAGCTTCTTTTTAGTCTCTTACTGAGAGATACCAAGGCAGGACATGTGGCCATTTCATTCCCTTCCCCACAGGACTTTGAGCAGCACCAGGCATATAGTGGATGCTTCATATCTGTTAAGATGAAATTATCTGAAACAAGTTCCAACTGTAAATCCTAAAAGAGCCTGAGGTTTTTCAAGGCAGGAGGTGAACAGCCCTCGCTCTGTTTCTGTCTGGGCTGGGGCAAGTCCCTTCACCCAGCCAGCTGCAGGGCAACAACCAAGCCAAGAGCAATTACTGATCACCATTGCAGCCCAGCTTCTTCCCCTGGTAGCTGTGGTTATCTTCTTGCATCTACTGTAGATATGCACTATACACAAGCACAGCTTTTGGTTCAGCATCTAATTTAGACCTCATAAACGGCTACATGTAGCAGCCATGTGCAAATTAGAGGTAAGCCTGCCATAGGTGTGTACGTGTGCTGTTGCTTGTCATCTGAGCACTGTGAGGTTAAATGTACTACAAAATTGGATCACTGCAAAACCCAATGCAGACACCTAGAGATGTCCCACCCTCAAGGAAGCTGGAGCCTGTGGTTTATAAAATTAATGTTTAGGACAAGCAAGAAAAATTTTCTATAGAAACCCGAAATGTTACAGTCTAATATGGAATCTGGCAGTAATTATCAAAACAGTAGACAATTCCAAGCAAGATTGTACTCTTATTTCCCCTAGATTTCAAGGAAAATGCATTAATCAGTTGATTTGTTTCTTCAGTTGCTGAGGTAGAAGACAGACCCCCTGTTTATAGGCTGTTGAGAGTTGTTATAGTTCATAACTCCAAGCCCTGAGAAAGTCATACTCTAAAGTTTGAACAGTTGGATTCAGGAGAAGATGAATAGAAATAACTAATAACTATGAATAATCATAACCAAATATTTCAAGAAAGTTGACATAGCCTAGGAGACATTCTGTTTGCACTGAGTTCGAGTTAGGGTTTTCAGAACACAATTGGCTGTGGATCGCTGGACCTGTGGGAAGAGAAGCGAGGGGCACCAGACAGGATTCCTGGTTGATCTCCCCATGCATTGCACCAGTGTGAGTGTTACATGTGTCCGTCCAAGCCTCAGAACTGGATCCCTTCAGAGACTGACACAGATCAGCTCAGTGAATCAACAAAGAGAGAAATCTCCAACACCGTGAGAAAAATGCAGCCCAGTGAGTGAATTCTCAGAATCAGCAAGTCCAACTTCAGCTTAGAGACAAGTTATAAGAAATTGGTCCATGGAACTATGGTTTTTGGATTAAGAAGAGCAACTTACATATTAAATATTCAAATCCTAAAACATGAAAATTATGATACTGGCTTAGGTGAATTTTTTAGGTTAACCAGGAGATTTTTAAGTACCCCAACCATATATTCTATGATTTTATTGGCAATACACTACAATAAGTATGCATAAAGAGTCACACTGTCAAAGTTTATTCTCCTCAATATATTTATGAAGACACTTAGCAGCTGTGCTTCTGAAATATGGATCATAAATACATAAGTGGGCAGCTGTTTAGGACTTCAGGGAGGTGAGACACTAAGATGTTCTCTTCTACAGAAACTCAAAAATGGCCTTCAGCAAAAGCCATGAATTTGAGGTTGACCATACCATTCCAACCTCACTCAGTGAGAACTATGGTTCATGTGCGTTTAGATATGATCAGTTCACAGGTCAGAGGATACCATTGTGTTCTGAGAAAAAAAAAACCTGGAAGACAGTTTAAAGAAACACATTGATTGGAATCATTAGAATTGGTTGTTCAGCTAATATGAATGTCATCTGAGAATACATCTGTATAATCTATAATGTGATAAGACCTGAAGAATACAGTATATGATCATCGCCAGAGGAAAAAGACAGCAGGATCCAGATCAACAGTGAGGTACAAATCATGTTTGTATCAGAACTTTCTGGTTCTGGTTGAAACACACTTTACAGGGTCCCTCTGCTAAGGGTTCTGCTGCAGTAGAAACTCAATTGACACAGGAGAGTTTATACTGCTGCCCAGTTAAATGGCAACCCTCCTGCACCTCATACAAAGACCTCAGTTGAATCAACCCTGACTTAGAATTTGGAAAGCTAAGATGTAGCCTTGAGCATTTCAGATGGTCCTCAATTCACATTGCCTCTCTTCAGCTCTCCTACAGGACGTGGAGGATTCAGAACCCTCTGCTGCAAGAACTCACAGCTTTCCCCACACCTGTTCAATCTTATATTTAAAGTATCTTTGCTCATATGAAGAAATTTAAATTACAATTTAGTTTTTAAGTCAGAAATACTCATGAGGATATTCAACTTTCATTTCTTGTTGCTGTGATAACATATCCTGACAAAAATCAACATAGAAGAGAAAGAGCTTATTGACTTATAATTTTGGGTTTCAGCCCATCACTGAGGGGAAGTTGATTCAAGAACTGGAACACCAATCCACAATATCCACAGTCAAGAGCAGAGAAGGGCAACTACATCCATATTGCATGCTTACTCAGCTAGCTTTCTTCATTTTTATGCATTAAGGTCCAGCCTAGGGAATAGTAATGCCCACAGTGGGGTGGATCAATTAACAATCAAGACAGTCTCCCACAGACAAGCCCACAAGCCAACTTGATCCAGATAATTCCTCCATTAAGACTCTTTTCCCTGGGTGGCTCAGGGTTGTTGCAAATTAACATTTATACTTAAACAGCACAAAGGGGACACTGAATAAAGAGTATATGGTTTTAAATAAAAGCTAAAGAGATGGCTCAGTGGACAAAGTGCTTACTACATGCATGGAAAGATATGAGTTCAAATCACCAGAATCTGAATAAAGCTGGGCACAGTATCCCATGCCTATAATTCCAGAATTCCTATAATGTGACAGGATACAGAAACAGAAGAATTCCCGGAAGTTTATAAGTCACCTAACCTGACTAACATAGCAACAAGCAACAAAAAAGGGATCCTGTCTCAACAAGTGGAAACCAAGGACAGATTCTAAGGCTGTTTTCTGACTTCTATACATGCACTATGGCACATGCATGTCTATACAAACACACACACACATACGCGCGCGCACACACACACACACACACACACACAAAGGGAGAGAGAGAGACAGGAGAGAGAGAGACAGGAGAGAGAGATACAGAGAGAGAGAGAGAAATTAATTTTTAATTTTCAGTTAAGTGGTAAGAGTATATTCAAGAAGTTTGTGGTAACCATCATAACTGCAGTTAGCAGTATATTATACTCCTGAAAACTGCTGAGAAAGCTACGTTTATATTTCCTCACTATAGAATAGCTTTTGAGGTACTGTGTATGTTAATTAGCTAGATTTAACCATTCCACATTTCAAAACATCACATCATTATACATGAAAAATAGGTATAAATCTATTTTTAAAACAAAGTTTTCAGAAAAAGAGAAATGCTTGTAACTCCTTATCCTCTCCCCAACATCTTAATCAGCATTTAGCTCTAAGTGGATTATAAGTGGAGGTTTGATTTAATCCAGTTGTCATCTGTGAATATTTTTAAAGAAACCAAGCAATTCTCATGGTAAATCAATACATTATACTTTGGAACCAGTCCCCAAATCAACACATATTTGTGAATACGAATTATTTATTGTCAGATAGCATTTTGTGCCTTCCAAATTAATTTGGTCTCTATTGCTGTTAATAAAAAATAATTAATAAAAAAATAAGACCAAGGAATTCCATTAAGACAAAAAATTTCAGGAGAACAGGAAGAATCGCTTGGCTCACTCGGCACTAGAAATCAGACTAACAAAGTATCCACAGATCCTGACTTATGGAATTCAGACTAGCTGGTTAGAGTGTATTCAGTTTACAGACCATTTTGACAGAGTTCCCCAAAAGCCAAATTTATCAGCAAATCCAAAGACAATTCAGTCCCAATATGGGGCTGGAGGACAATCAGCCTGGGAGCCACCGTGCTGCATTTTGCTGCAATTTGGTGCCTGGAGCTGTTTCCTCATCACACGGAATACAAGTGGGACAAACTGCTGACACAAAACATATGCCTCTGGAGCTAACTGCTCGAATAAAGAACCCCAGCTAGACTAGTAAGAGAACTGCGAGACAAGATGATGACTTGCTTCAGAAGAGAGCATTCTATGGCAAAGCCGCAAGTGGAATAGACTGATGGATTCATGTGTCTAGCGAGTCTCTGGATTTTATAGCTGCCAAGAACCTTGGCAGTCATGACTGCTATTTCCCAGCCCTTTTATTGTTTCCTTGCTATATATCTATCACTTAAAAATACATCTTTCTCGAGTCTCTGTCCTGGGTCCTTGATTCACTGAACACTCTCCGTGACTTTATCACCTTTATATAGATGACTCTCAAAGTTCTATTTCCAGGCCTGACCTTGATCCTGAGATGCAAGCTCAAACATTATGTAGGCTGCTAGAAATGTCCCTGCAGAGGCTCAGAAGCACACAAAATGCACCAGGATGCACAAAAGCTGCTAGCCCTTCCCTAGTGAGCTGTTTACTACACTCAACCTGTACTCTGAGATAATGGCCACTCTGTACTTACCCTTGCCTGGTACAAACCTCACAAGACTCACTGCAGGCCTGAGGACCCCACATCCAGGCCTCTGTGGCCGTTACCTACCCTTATGACCCCAGCATGTATTTTGTAGAACACACCACAGCTCAAATTGTATCAGTCTTCCAGCATCAAGACTATGTTTCCTCTCTGCTTTTTGAAATCCAGACCTCCTTAACTGGCAGACATAGATCAGGTCCTCTCCATCCTCCCCATGTATTCTGTGGCCTTACCTTTCCCCTCCTCTCATGTCCATACTTCATTCTGCATGAATTTTATCTCTGAGATAAAAGTGCTTGAATATATCATTCACACAAAAGGAAACAACAGCAGTGCCACTCAAAATAATAGGAACAAATAATTAAAATTAAACCAGAATTATGTCCTTATTTACCAAATTACAAAAATTTTAAAAATTTGCTAGCACACTCTGTTACCATAACTGCCACAAAAGAAGAGCCCCAGAAAACACTAACAGTAACATAAATCAATGGGGTGGGATCTCAAGATGAGTGATTTAGACTCTGAAGTACCTTGAAAAGATAAGCCTAGGATGCCCCAGAATTCCCTGTGACTGTGAACTGAAGAGAGACACTCCATGAACTCAAGGCAATCATGTACAGGCTGCTGTTAAAGTCGAACAGTACCTCACTTCCCCTTGAGTCTAGATGGGTGCTGTGACTAAATGTATTAGTCACTTGTCTTGTTGCTGTCACCAAACATCTGGCAAAGGCAACTTAGGAAAGGAAGGTTTGTTGTGGCACATAGCTTGTGAGTACAGTTCATGGAGAGCAGGAAGTGGTCAGTCACATCGCATCCAGTCAGGAAACACTGACAGATGAATGCTTCTGCTATTTAGTCCAAGCATGTCTCCCATGGAATGGTGCCACCTACAATGTGAGTGTCCCCATCTTAATTAACCCAATTGAAAAACTCCCTCACAGATAAGTCCACATTTGCCTCCAGGCGAGTCTATATCCTATCAAATTGATAATGTTAACCCTTACACTATCTTTGCCAATCCCACGCCCAGTGGTAACCCAGGGTGAGGAGTGAATTTTCTTCACGAACAAGCCCAGAGTAGCACACTGACAGGGGACAGTACAACTACCTGGTTGCTTAAGCTTCTTCCAGCCTGAGGTTGTCCAACCAGCAGATACAAGACTGAGACCCTCTTGAACTAGTCAGACCAAGCTAACAGCTGAGGATGAAGCTGATTTATGACCTTTCTCCAAGTCTTCAGAAAATGTTTAGCTCATCTGGAGATTTCGGTGTGGATCATGAAGGATAAACATGTTTACTTGTGGCCATCAAGTTTTGTGATGGCTAGTTATGTATCAATACAAAATAAATATACTTACTTTGATTTCTAGAGATTTAAGTGTGGAAATAGTTGGCCAACTGTGCCTCCTAACATATGGGCTAGAATTTTCTTTTGAAATATCGTCATCAGAAGAAAATCACTATCTAAGTCCATTTTCATGGACTATAGTGAAACTGAAATCCACTTGTACCAGGAGTACAGGTTCTAGGCTGGAGTGACTTGCCTAGAACATCTGTCAAAGCATGCTGCAAATGGAAATCCAAATGTTTATAACAGTGCTATTAGTGTAAAAAAAATTAGAAAAATCATATATGTAAAGTAACATATATGCAAAATTATTTGAAAAAAATAGGTTAAAAAAGACCCTGGAATTACCTCGCCGCCGGAAAAATAAATCATGACCAGAAACAAATGTTACAAAGGTGGCCTAATATAGATAGCTTTCTTACCACATGAAGATCAACAAGGTGTATAACTGTTCCATCCAGTTCCTGAGAGCTATGTCCCTCCTACTCATAGGTACCCAGTTCATGGTACTAACCCTAACCCTAACCCCTAACCCTAACCCTAACCCTAACCCTAACCCTAACCCTAACCTAACCCTAAAACCTAACCCTAACCCTAACCCTAACCCTAACCCTAACCCTAACCCTAACCCTAACCCAAACCCTAAACCCTAACCCTAACCCTAACCCTAACCCATCCCTAACCCTAACCCTAACCCTAACCCTAACCCTAACCCTAACCCTAACCCTAAACCCTAACCCTATGGGTCTTCAGAGTCTCCAATTACCACTAAAGAGGGATGAATGGGGAGTGCTTACTGTGGTGCTCATAGGATTCAAGTTTGGAAGTGGCAGGTGCCAGATGTCATACTTGACCATGCTCTGTAAGTGGCATCTCAGTATTGAACACAACTCCAGGAAGGGGCTCAGGACAAGTAAAGCAGCAGCCAGGGGATCTGAGCCAGTCTACAGCAGGGTCATCAAAAAGACAATGTTGAGACATTTCTTAAAAGTCGAAAATAATTTAAATTAGTGGAAGGTAAGGAAATAGGCTGGTCTAGTTGTATAGTTAGTCATGACAAGGATAGAGAAAAATATTAATGAAAGACAAATCACTCTCAAGAGCAGAGAGATGGAGGAAGCTTACAGAAGGCCAGCCTCCTCACTACGTACTTCCCATCAACATTAGGGAAACAGCTTTAGAATCTGCCAGGACTGTGTCCACTTCCATCCCTGCCCTTCTGCCTTAATGAAGTTTTAAGCAACTTTGGATAGATACCCAAAGTTCTCCACAACAACTATGATTGTATGATCAAAGTCTACACAAGATCTAACCAGTCAAACTTCCAGTACAGTGCTGAGGCTGTGTGACTTAAAGAAACTCCAACCTTTGCTGAGAAGTTTCTGGCCACAGGGAACTGGGGAGGGAGAGTCACTTTATCAGGGATGGAGTTCCTGGTAGGTTGCTCCTGTTCAGACAGACGGCCTGACATGCAAGTACATCATGGCCACACTAAGCAGAGTCAGTGGGTTAGGAGGAAATGATCATGAAGTTGGGAGGGAAATGTGGCGGTTCTGGTGGGAGTTAGTGGGACATGGGGAGCAGATATGATCAAAATACATTGTATGCATGTATGGAATCCTCGAAGAATAAATCAAAAAATAATTTTTTTCAAAGGACTTTCATGTGGTGCTTGAGAACCTATGCCTCCTGAACAATGGGAATGTGCAGTGTCAGCAAAACGCACTAGTGCATTCACCAAATGGGGCACTGCTGCCCAGTTCTTGGGATTCTGAGTTCATCACATGGGAGATACCAGATGTGAGTCAGAGTTTCCCCAATTTTAAACCCTTTAAGATACAACTTAAGTAAGACATTTTAAATATTTATTCTCATTCATGACTCACTACTTTCAGCCTTAAAAAAAAAAATGAACCAAATCAGGACAGGGAAATAAAATAATTATTTTTCCACTTCAGTAATCAAAAAAGTAAATGACTGAGCTCAGAGAATGAATTCACTTGACTTAATAATTAAAGAACGTCTCAATCCAACAATAATTATGGAATCACTCATTCTAGTTATGCTGTATGGGTTTATATGATATAGTTGCCAATTATTTAACTAAAATAATTCAGTATTTTAAGCATTGATGATTTACTTGCATAACATAAAACCAACACTGTAAATGTTTAAAGTGCTCCTTTGTTCTTCTTAGCTCTCACAATCTCAAAAAACATAAAAACATCAAAAAAGTACAAAAGAATAAAAGATAATTAATGCCTAGCCACAACTTATGCCATTTAGAGTCACACCATCTATTTAGTTTGTGAGTTCCTGTTGTCAAATATGTTCTTTTTTTTTTTTTTTTTTTCTAATACTTCATTTCCACCACTCTGGAGGATTTTGTGAACCAAGATTATCTAAGCCCCAGTGGGAAGACAAACCTTTCTATATGTCCGTCACTGACAGACACCATGCCCCTGTCTGATCCTGAAACCATGGTGAACCCTGAGGAACAAAAGAAAGCTGTTCATCCCTGCTACACAACCTCACAAAAGTGAGGGGCTGGAGTAGGACAGTAGAAGCATGTAAATGACATGTCATGTGTACTCAATGATTACAAGGCCAACTTTGGGGAGCTGAAGAACGTCCCTCCCACTTCCTGAAAGTACAATATGTATACCTCAGTCTGTGTGCTGCTGTTTTAAAACTACTAGATGTGGGTCAAGAACAGAACTGCATCTTCCACAATTTTTGATGCCAGAAGTCCACCATCAAGGCACCACCAAGGTCAGTGTCTTCCTCACTTCTAAGATGGAGTCTTCTTGCTGCATCTTCTAAATGCAAAGAATGCAGAGTCACCAAGGGTACAAGAAGAGTCCAGAGAAAGGGGTAGATGCTAAAAAATCCCTTCTTTATGAGCCACCAGCTCCACACAGGGGAGGAGTCCTCAGGAGCTAGATGCCTCTGAAAGCCAACATCTTAATCCCTTCATGTTGGCCTTACAGTTTCAAGATGCCAGCTTTAGAGGAAACACATTTCCAATCATTACAATTCATAGATACAATGTCTCCTACCTGTTATGAATTTAATGGTGACACATAAAAGTGAAGTGAAATATGAATGACTGAGAAATGTGTGGTGCATTACCAGGTCTGGAAAATATTTGTCAGAAAGACTCTTGGAGCTGCTTGGTGTCTGGGACACTTGAAAGACACTTCCCAGCCCACAGGGTGTGAGTTAGTCCATTGCCACCTTACCTTGTGTATCTGCTAGGACAAGAAAGTAATCATGCTACCAGATAAAGCTCTCCGTGAGAGCAGTCCTTCCTTTACAGAATCCTACAGATGCATGCCCACTCATGTTCAAAGAGCCTCATCACTAAATAAAATGGCAATGCAGTGTGTCTCCAAGGTCACAGGCATGTGGGACTCCGAAAAATTCAAATGGAATGGGAATTGTGCCTACGAATCTCTTGGAAGCAAAGTCGGTGTCTGGGGACAAGAAGCTGCAGAATCACTGTGATCTTTGCTAATGTTTCATAGGATGCTGTTTAAACTTTCACACCTGTGGTGCTGTGAAAAACCAAAGTCTTCACTACATGTCAAGACTTGAGTATTGATTTTTAAGATTGAACTAGTGACTGAAGTCCTTAACTGTCTCAAATCTGTCTCCACAGCAAGACATGGTGCAGCAACGAGGAGGCCCTGTTGCAACTCCCTCACAAAAGTTACAAAGATGAAAGTGGTGGAGGCGTAAGAAAAGAAGACCAACATGAGAGAGAAAGATAAGGAGATATGCAGAGGAAAGGACAGAGTGAAGGGGAACAAAGAGTCACATGGGGGAGAAGTCACAAGGGTGCCTGCAAATGACTGCAGTGGCTGTTGCTGTGTACCAGGCATTGTTGTACGATTCATCCAATTTATTCTCACCTGGCTGATGAAGCAGCTGCCATCATCATCCCCTGCAGAGACAACAGGGCGGGGGGGGGGAAGAGATGATAACTGCACAGTGATTTACAGCTTATGCCACAAGTAGGAGGTGTAACAATTGGGAGCAAGGTCACTTGATTCCAGGGTGTATGCCTATGGTTATACTGACTATGCAATTGTCCAAAGGGTAGAAGAGATTGGCATAACTTATTAGTGAATATTACAATTTTCTGTTGCTGGAATTATTCAGAATTGACTAAAAGAGGCTATGAATACTGTTGAGAAACTCAAAGTAATGTCTCTAACATACAAATATATCCATTGATGCCATATTTAATATTTGTTCTAATCAACTATACCCAACACTCCTGACTAAGAAGCCTTACCTCCTTTAGTAATAATTCCAAGCATTCCCGACGTGAAGTAATCAAATACTATTTTCTAGGCTCTTCTCTGAACACTACATACATTGACACATTTTCTGCTTAAATTAAAAGCTACAACAAACAAGCCCCACCTAGCCACCCTTGAAAATAGGATAGCTAAAGCACGGCACAAGTTGGGTCAAAACCCAACCCTTGTTGGATGCCTCTCATTCGGGAGACTGGAGACTCAGGAGCTTTCCATACTGTGACTCTGCCATCATCAAACTGTGATTTCCGAGTCACTGGGCTTGTGTGCATCACAGAGGCAGGAAGCAAATTGTCTTGAGAGATTGAGAAAAGGGAATAAACCATCCCTATTCATTAGTCTTAATTCTATATCTATTTTCTTGTTAATTTATGCATTGACTACTAGTATTCCTACCTATACCCACTCTTCTTTCCTAATATGTAGTGCACATGGGACATCTGATTCAACAGAGATTGAAGAGAAAGAAGCAAACCATGGTGAGCTATAAGATGGTTATGATAAGGGTTAATTCAAGGAGGCACAGGTGGGAGGAAAGACACCAGGCCCCCACACCATCACCAATGACAGAAAGTTTTACTGGCATCAAAGCCTGGATCAAGTTAAATAACATCCACTGTTTGGAGCCATGGGTAGACTGGTTTTAGGTGATAAAAGTTTCAGTTGTCTCAGAATGAAAGGGTCAAGGTGGTTTGTAGACCTGGGCACTTGAAACAAAGGTTCAAAGATGACACAGCATGAGTTGCATTCAGGAAAATGGAGTGGGGCCACATGCTGCAGGGCAGACAGTGTACGGCAGTGAGATGGCAGAACATGGAGAAAGCAGGGGAGTAACAAATGTTGAGTCTTACCCAAGCCAAACAGGTGTGGTTAGGAAGCAAAGTTCCCCAAGGAGGGCTAAGTGGAAGGTTTAAACCGAGAGATAGTATGGACCACAAAGATGTGGTATGGATAGTAAGCCATTATATCCCACCTCAGCCCATCCTATCAACCCCTCCGCAGCTTCCAAAAGACAAATCTCCCCAAGCTTTGCCATTCTATCCAGCCATAAATCCTGCTCTTGTGTGCCCTCTGCCCAGTAAACTGAGCTAAAGTCCTGACCTAGTCACATCAAACTGTAAAGCTGTTTTCCCATTCCCCTTCTACCTTGTAAGAAGGATAAGCAGACTGACAAGGTCATTCAACATGTGTCCAGTCATTTCCCCACAACAGACCATTGTTATTGAGTGTTACCCATGCCTTGGAGCATAAAAGAATTATTAGTGAGTCCTCATATAGCAATGGGAAAAGAAAACAAACAGCTAGGCTAGTCACTCATGCATCATATACTTAGCAATTTCCCTTATCTGGGAATGTAACTGTTGAGAGTTTCTATTTTACTGTCCATCGTAATGATAAGTGGCCCCCAAGACCTGGAGTCTTCACATAGTCCCTGTAACCTTGCACCCAAGTTAATTCTGATTGATAAACAAAGATGCTGACAGCCAATAGCTGGGCAGAAGAGAAATAGGTGGGGTTTAGGTTTTACAGCCTGTGGGAAAGATGGGGACCACCAGAAAGAAGAAGGTGCAGGAGAGGATGAAGGAGAAGCTGCCATGGGTTAAGGGTCAAGAGAACATGTCTCTGAGGGCTGCCCAATTGGAGTTAAGAGCAGCCCAGGTAAAACATAATAAATAGTGAGTAATAACTGGAGGTTATTGATTGGAAAGTAGATTCTAACAGCATGGAGGATAGGCAGCTGCCCAGCTATTGTGCTGCTTAAGGCTTATTAGAAATATAAATCTGTGTGTTTATAGGGAAACTCAATAACCAAAGGTGAGGGAGGAGCCCAGGCAGAGATTTTAATAATTTCTGCAATTAACTTTCTTTCTGTAACTAAGACATATTTTCTAAGCCCCTTATTGGGTAAGCATGGCCATGTGCTCGAGAATGGTCAAGGGAAACTTTGTGTCACTCATGTGATCCCCATGCTCATCTCCTGCCACCCACACCATAGAGACAAGTATCCTAACTTTGAATCTGCTTGAAGATGGCAAGAACCCAGATCCCTGAGTTACTTCTTGGAAAAAAGCCACTCATCAATAAGAACTAAGAGGCTCCCGTGTGCAAGGAGATAAATGTCTGTGTGTTTATGTCATGGGTGCTTTCGAGTTTATTTCTACCTTATTTTAAGTAGTCTGCTCCCTTTTTGAACTATTCTGTACATGAAATAACATAACGTGTGTGTTGAACTTAAAAGAGAGCTCAGCAAATAGTATGTAATCACTCTGGGAACGTTCGGTGTTGTTGCTGTTAGTAAGAGATGATGAGATACAGGAGTCAGCCTTGAGAGGCAAATATAGAACAAGTACTAAACACGACCTGTGTGTTTTTGTCTGTCTCGGTGTGAAAGGTTCTGATACACATCATGTTTCCCAGTAATAAGACCATAGATGAAGGAATCACAGTATTAATGTTAAGTAACAAAAACCATGTGGGCACAGGCCATATGCCAAAGCCTAGAGATTAATAGTAGCAAAGCTTCCTTCCTTGCTCTCAGAGGAACAGAATCCATGTCACCTAGAAAGTCATTAAAAACCACTGCATCCCTGGCCCTGGCCCATTTTAAACTCACCGATGTGGGAGTACTCTGATCTTTAGCAAGATCCCATTAACAAAGAATGTGGGTTTAAGCATCTAATACATGGCTTTAGGAGACACATTCAGGTTAAAAAAAAAAAAAAAATCCATCATTTTGTATTCATTTATTTATTTATTTATTTATTATTATTTATTTATTTATTTGCTTTTACTTCAAAGAAGGTCTCATGTAGCACAGGCTGGCCCTGAACTCATGGTGTAGTTGAGGATGTTCTTCCACTTCTAGTCTTGTTGATTCTATCTCTCCCATATACTATAGTTACAGGCATGTGCTACCTTGTTTGATTAATGTGTTGCTAAGGTCAAACACAGGGTGTAATACATGCTAAGCATCTTTGCCACCTGTGCTACATCTCCAATGAGTATCCATGATTTACATGTGGAGAGGAACAACCCATCACCCCAGGATTTGCCCACCATCCATGAATTCCATGCATGCTTGTCCTACATTCCAGTTTTGGTGATGACTTACATAAAGAGCTAGGTCCTGTGCTTTGCTTTACTGGAAAGACCATGGCTTGTGTGGATAAATTTAGCTGGCTGAAGGAGCAAGCACTTTATTGTGCTGCCAATAAAGGGTGTAAGCCATCCCATCCTTCCTCATGCCTCTTTGTAGACTTATCTCCTAATGAAAGGATTTGTGATTTAAAATTTCATTTTGTCTTTGCTTACAATATACTATTTCCACAAGGGCTCTGGGGACACAAGCAGAAAAGCATGAGCCATCTTGGTAATTCTCTCTGCAGCCAGCACAGCTCTCCCCGGGCAGATGTACCCTCCAGCACTCATCAAAAGTAATTACCCTGGAGAGGGAACATGGGTTGGGAAAGTGAGACCGTTTCTATTATTACTTTCTTGTATTAAATGATAAATATTTAACATCACAGACTTAAAGCACACAAGATGGCAAACGACAAAAAAAATAGGAGGTATACAGAAAAATTATCTGCTCCCCAGAGACTTGTTTCCACTCAAAATAAACAGAGAAATAATCTCACTGTTCCTTTAGTCTTCTTTTTTTTTTTTTCAGCTTTCTCAGAGAATTAATTCTCCCAAAGGGATTAACTTAAGGCCTAGTATAATACTGAGTCTTAGATGGTCAGCTTCAAAAGGAGTGTAAACTCACAAAGGAAAACCAGGGTTTCCAGAGAATATAGATGACACAAATGTGCTTATAGGCTTGGAGGAGCAAGTCCAACCTTAATTCTTCTTAATACGCCAATTTTCTCTGCCATCAAATGAATTTATATTGTGAGGAGCAGACGTTCTACACACAGAAGTTAAAAACTGAACAATAATACAATTCCTAGAAGCACTGACTGGGGTAGAAAATTGATGCTGACAGACTTGCTTAGAACATCTAGAATATTCTACTGACCATCTCAAGGAAGTTAGTGCATAGCCTTCTTCATGTCCAGAAGGTAGGATGAACTTCAAATTTGTATAAGCAGTTAGTTACTACAAATAAACTTGGTGAATGGGCAGCTCTTTGGAAGGTGGGAGTTGAACGATCTACAGATAATAGTTTTCCAAAATAAATCCTATAAGGTTGGTGACGTGCCTCAGTGGATCAGTTGCTTAATGTGCAAGTATGAGGATGAGAATTCAGATTCCCCAGAACCTACCTAAAAGCCAAACAGGTATGACAGCCCTCTAAAATGCCAACATTCAAGAGGCAGAGACAGGGTTGGATCCCACTGGTAAGCTGGGTACCTAGACTAGCCAAATCAGGAGTCCCTGGTTCATGAAAGAGTTGGCCTCAATAAATGAAATGAAAAAGATTCAGAAAAAAATACTAGACATAAAGAAGCAGACCTCCACAAGTGCACACCCGTGCATTTGCTCTTGCAAGGACCAGTGATTAAAGAGGGACAGAGTCAATGTCGCTTTCTGCTCAGTCCTGGCAGCAGTGAGCTCCACACTCTCAGGCTACTGTGAGACTTCAAGGTTGATGGTCTGAAGTGGAAACTTAAGGGTTCTTTGGAAAGTCAGTTGTGTAGGATGGTGTTTTGCTGGGGCAAACACATGAAGGAATGTTTCACTGAAGCAAACACAGGTGAAAGGATGTTCTGCTGAAGCAAGCACATGAAAAGACACATAATGAAGGATACAACATGCATGTTTTGGTTCACCTTACATTATGTAGTTGAACTCCATTTGTCAGGACTCCATAGAGAGAAAACATACCAGAACACTTCTGGTGGTGTGCTTCAGCTTTTTGTGGCTCTCTCAGACTCAGGCTAATTGGTAGAGTGATTTCAGCTGAGACAAACTCATAGGCTGAGGCAAGACACATGCCAAGACAAGACCCATGGAGGAACCAAAGAACCATTCATTCCTAAACAGATCCACTCCACCCCCCACCCCCGCCCATACCCTTTGTTTTCCACTACCTCTGGTGAGTGGTGGGCTAAAGGGGAGGTTAAAGCATTTATGAACCATCACTAAAAAGAGGCATTGAAAAACTTAAACTTACAATGGGCTGTTCTCAGCTATTGCATGCTGGTATTTTTTCAAGCAACTAATTGAGTAGAGGAACAAGAATTTCCATGAACACTCTTTGCCTTAGAACAAAAACTTGAAAGAAGAAAGGGACTTGAAAACGGAGGGGAAGGAGGAATAAGAGAGGAAGAAAAGTGAGTGCGGGTGCTAACCACCAATGAAATAGTTCCAAGAGAGAAGGAGGGACAGGAAGAGGGAGAGGGAGAAGGTAAGATGAGAAAATATGATGAAATTCAACCAGAGGCAGCCCAGTCGGCCTCTGTTAGGCTTGCAAATGTCATGGAGACAGCAGGCAAGGGCTGTACCATTTGTCCCTTTATTTCCCAAATTATGGTAACAAAATCAGAATCAAAAACTGTTGATTTGTGGAGCCCTCTCCCACTGGGTACATCTAGAACACAACTCCTACACCTAAGAAATAGGCATCATTTCAGAAGAGAGGGCAGGAAGATTGTAAGAGCCAGAGGAACAGGGAGTTTGCTGTGAGATTGTATCTCCTAGGGATGTCAGGAGTTCACTCATAAAGTCCCACCAACATGACTGCCTACATGTGAGTTTAACAACTTGACACCAACAGACTCATTAATATGGACAGGGAAATCTCACAAAGCTTCAGTCCACGGGAAAAAACTACAGGCAGCTAAGGAATGCTAAAACTGGAGAAACAGTCTTCTCCAGCAAGAGCTCTCCAATTGGTTATCCAACACCAAATAGTCAACCCTGAAACACACACACACACACACACACACACACACACACACACACACACACACACACATACACCTTACAATGTGCATTTTAAAAGAGGGAAAATGATGTAAAATATATTTTAATCTCAAAAGGGATTTTAAAACTTTAAGTAACTTTTGATGCTCATGTCATCCTTGGAAGGGTGCACACTCTATTGTGAAAGAGGTAGGAAACCCAAGAGGAGGTGACCCCACCTGACACGACAGGCCTGGTCTGTGGCCATGGCTGCCTGGGTTCTTATGGGGCTCAACAAATGGTCTAGGGGTGTTGACAGGTTAGATGTGGTATGACAATAACCTAGGTAATTATTGATTCACATGGAGTCTTATAGGTCTCCACAGACCACCTGCAAGTCCAGTGGAAAGGCACAGGGAGAGGAAAACCAAGACTCTGATTTGAGTAGATACCCTTCCTAATTAGCTTACACTGTAAAATTAACACAACCCGAGAAGACAGTCACAAGTTAGATATTGGCTAGATAAGTTTGATCTGTGGATATGTCCATTGTCTTATGTATGTGGATTTTCCCCATAATCAATCAGTATAGGAGGGCCTAGTCTACTGTGAGCAGCATTCCCCGGGTGGGTAATCCTGGGATGTATAAGAAAGCTAGCTAAGCTCTGAGCTTATGGGTGAGCCAGAAAGCAGTATTTCTCAATGTGTTTTCTGCTTCAAGTTCCTGCTTGAACATCTACTTTGACTTCCCTAAATGACGGACTGTTACATGGAAGTGTAAGCCACATAAACCCTTTTTCTCCTTAAGCTACTAAGGAGAATGTTGATGCAGGCTATGGAGATAGTAGGAAGCAATCATTTCCCATAGTCTCCAGAAGGTTGAAACCACTGAAATGCTGAGTGATCTGTGTACAGATAGCTGATAATCCCTTTTATCCATGCAGTTCTATGCAACCATAATTAAAAATCTGAAATTGTAAAACCTTTCTAATTACAAAACTGCATCTGTCCAAGCAACGTTTTGAAACATCAAAGATTCATATGACAGGTTTGCAAAAGGGAGATTTATGTCTCTTTATATACTTCATGTTCAGGCTTTCTCACTGAAGATTTGTATTGCTGTAGATACAGCCCATGGTCCCGCTAATAGAGAAATTTCCTTTAGTATCAACACTCCTCTAAACACCCTTAAAACAATGTGTGTGTGTGTGTGTGTGTGTGTGTGTGTGTGTACACTCTTACACTTAAACATCAGATTAATATTGATCAAAAGCATCAGTCCAACAATGAATGGATTTTTATGAAACAACAATAAACTTTGTCATTTCTTTGTCCATTGAGACCAGAGTGTTCCATGGCTACCTGCCCTGAACCCCAGCTCTGAGCGTGAAGAGAACCCAAGGAAGTTTACCAGGCGTGAAATTGCCAAGCAGGGTCAGGTTCTTCAGAGACAAAGGGGCCACGAAAGCACAGAACACTATTCTACTTTCTACCAGTGCAGAATATGGGGACCATGTAAGCTGACATGAAGTCTAAACTGCTGGTAGCCTTTGGAAGTGATGTAGATACTCCTTGAGCAACATAAATCCTTTGATGTAGTTGTTCCTCTAAAATAGTAAATGCTGAAATTTTGCTAACACTAATATATTTAGAGTCATATGATTTTAATAACCATGCAGTTCTGGAGAAAGCAAATATTCAAAATAATGGACTGATTGTAATCTATTTTAGGACTGCATGTAGGCACCATAATATTTGCGAAGATTAAGAATAATACAATGGAAAATACTTGCTTATGTCAAACCTAAGAAGTTATATGCACTTGATGGTTACTATCAAAAGGTCACTGGAAAGACTGAACATTAATATCCCAAGATAGTAGTGATACTCATGTATATGTGTTTAATTTTTTTTCAGAATACAGGAAACTAGAAAGAGATCCTTGGTGAGTGTAGAGAAAAAAAAAGAAGGATCTTAAGTTGGGGGGGGGCAAAGAAGTGGGGGGTAGTGAAGAAGAGGATGTTAAGGAGAAGAAAGCGTAACTAACACTAAAGATGTTTGAAAAGGTCATATGGAAACATACTATTTTATAAAGTGTGTGTGTGTGTGTGTGTGTGTGTGTGTGCGTGTGTGTTCAAATAAGAGTGTTTACAGTTACCCTATACAGGGTTTGTGCTCATCCAGGAAGTCATACATATGTTTCCAAATAGTAAGTCCAATGCCAGGTGTGAAATATATCTCCTCATGCTATTGGCTAAAGATGTCCTATGGACCATCAAATAGCACAGGCTATTGCCATTGCTCTTGGTTATAGTCAGAACTTAATGGAAAGATGCTATTGTGAAGACACCATATACATTTGTCACAGGACATGGAGAAATCAAGTTGGTACTGACCAAAGCTTCCGCCCTGCTGATTCAATTTCACCATACTGATGGTGTTGTACAGGTTTCTGGGGGGAAAAAAAAAGTCACCACCAGTCTTACCCAGATGTGAGTCCTGTGAATTACAATGACTAACATGGCAAAATATGCCCATGTGTACAATAATGTCATAAATGTTATAAGGGTAACCGATCACTTTCTGATTGCGTTTAAGCATGGATCCACAAAAGCAAATACATGCTCAGTAAGGGAAATCTAGCCAAGAACCTACGCATGAACAACCTATAGGACCCAAAGGAGAACATTCTAATGTTCTGCTAAATGGGCATAGTATCAAACTGCCTTTTAAGTTCATAACTGTCTATCTATAAATTAGTGTATCCTACTCATCAGAGGAGTTTCTTTCATCAGTGAATGTAAAGCCTCACAACTGGCCAAAGTGTCCAGAATGAGTATCAGGCACCACAAAAAGGGGGAGGGGGAGGACAAAAGTTCTTCTTCCCATACGAGCTTGAGGAACCATGATGCAAAGGAGAGCAGAAAGATTTTAAGAGTAAAACATCAGGTGACCCCAAGTAAAACACTTTCTTCTTGACATAACAGGATCACTGCACTCACAACAGCTGTATGTGCCTGCATAAGACCTGCGGAAGATGGAGGCAGTCAACATGATAGCATGGATAGAGAAGGAGCTCACAAGACCCACCCCTAACTAACAGCTCAGAGGCTGTTGATAGTTTCTGGAGAAGGAGGAGTCAGTTTTTAATGGTGAATAAAACTGACCCATGAATATTGACCACAATCCAGTGGGCCAGAGGTATATGGACAGCACAAACTGGACTGGATGAGTTATTTCATGAATAAACACAAACGACTCTAGGCTGTGGAGTAGGGAAGTGGGGTAAATCTGTGAGATGTTAGGGGTCAGGAGTTGGGGGTGAATATGATCAAGATACATGGCATATGATTATCAAAGAATAAAAATATTTTTAATTAGTAATATATAATAAATTCTACTAGAGTTAGTAGTTAATATATATTTAAATTTCATTTCAATTGAGGAAAACTTGATACTATAACTTTCTAAAATATGAAAGACTATTTTATGGTCTAGGTACTAAAAATGAAGAATATGAATACGTGTGGTTAAGAAAATATCCTGAAATAAAGTCCAAATTATCCTTGATATTCAAAAAATTCTGGAAAATGTTTTGACAAGAAATAGAAAGGGGTTCAGTCTCTGAAGAGCCAAGGCTGCTTCTGTAATTTATCTCATTCCTAAAACTGGACAAATTACCTAAATCATGTAAATTAAATGATGTTATATTTTCTCCTTAACCGTGTCTTCAGACTCATCCTTGGACTTTTTAAATAATGAATCAGAGATGTCACTCAATAAATAAATAACTGATGGAGATTTGAGAAGCAAATGATCATGTTTGATGCCTTTCTTGAAACATAATTCACCACCTAGAAAGGTTGGAAAGATTTGAAGTACTAAAACATGCAACAGAAGAGATAGAAGTTTGTTCACAGGCAGTTTTGGAGTCCAGAGAGAACAGTTTTCCCTCCTGATATTAACTGAATCATGGAGCAACTATCATAGCATGTAAGTACACGTGAGAATACATGTATTTCATACCCCAAATACTCATGGCCACATGATTGCCTTCAAAATCCATACAGCTTAGAAGGGCATACAAATTCATGAAGAAAAAATATATCAGATCTTCCCAACTGATTTGTTTTATCTCTTCATTCTTAACTTCTCCAAAATAAGGAAGAGAATCCATACCATACACAATTGTGGTAATACAACAATGAATCTGGATGGGCACACACTTGCCTTTGCAGCTCAGCATGAACGAGGCATGGCGGCACACAGGAAGCAATCAGAGAAGAGGCCATGCGCACCATTGCCTGTATAAAGAAGAGAACAGGCATGGCGGCACACTTGCCGGATATAGCAAAGCATGAACAGCATGCGGCCACTTGCCTGGTTCAGCACAGCATGTACGAGGCATGGCGGCACACACTTGCCTGGTATAGCACTCAGGAGGTAGAAACAGGAAGATCAGAAGATGAGGGTCATCACTGGTTACACAGTGAGTTGGAGGCTAGCTAGAATCGAAAAAAAATATATAGTAGGATTGAGATGAGCATGGGAACTATTAGCCTTCATCAATATTTCCTAAACAATACAGTGTAACAGTTATGTACAACTTATTAGGCATGATATTCAGAAAGATACATGTAGATAGGCTCTATGTGAGTATAAAATCATCTTATGTTAATAGACCTGTGGCATAATTCTTCATTCTCTCTCTCTCTCTCTCTCTCTCTCTCTCTCTCTCTCTCTCTCCTCTCTCTCTCTCTTCCCCCTCTCCTCTTCTCTAGGAAACAAAAAGCTGGGGATCACAGGAGCATTTTGATATATGACAAAACACTTTTCTTTACAGTGAAAATAATTTTAAGTCTTTTCTTAGACTATGGATGTGATACAGAAAGATAGTGACACTCTGGAAATGACACTGTGACAGTGTCTCAGCTCGCTTTCAGACTTTTGCTTTTGGTAGCTGCCAAAGCTCGGGTTTCAGCTTCCTGTCAGGGAAATCATTCGGAGCTGTCTCACTGATGATCTGATCTGAACGGACCCTTTGATTGGAGTGGCTGTCTCCTGATCTCAGGCAGAAAAAAGAAACATCCTGAAGGAATCCAGCTCTTGGGCCATCAGGAGGAGGACAGCCCATCATGCTTTTCAGTAGGAAACCCACCCACCCCCTACCCGGAACTCCAAGAAGTCAGGGAGGGTTTTCAGAGCAGGAAAATGGCCTAGGCTGTACCTTACAGCCTTATTCAGAATGTGGCCAGCAGGACCAGACCAAAATCATCTAACCAGACAATTTTCTAAATGTACTCTGCAATTTTGTGGGAGGGATGGGGCGCACGGAATGTGTGAGTGCACAAAAGGAAGGGCAAAGCCTCCACTGTATCACTGTGTCATGACTCACAGGAGGAAGTTCTACTCAGCTTACAAAACAAGAAGTGCTCTGGTGTTGACCTCTCTGACTCTAACTGGGATAATCCCATCTGACCCTTCATCTCACTTACCTGGATCTCTTATTTTCTAGAGGCCCTTATAGCCCATGATTCTTCTAAATTGCCTGCTCTCTGTTCCACTTTTGTCCCTAGAAAGAGAGGCATAATCTACTCCACAGACACCAGCAAGCACAAATAAAGTCAAATCAGTCTGTCAATGAGGCAGCTACAACAACCAACCCATTTCCTGTTCTCAGCTCCCTCCTCTTGATCCTGATGCACCAGAGAGGTTAGGTAGATCTAAAAACTGCTACAGTTGTACCCTGCCTTCTCTCCTGAAACTCTGACAAGACCCACGGCTCACCACAGCAGCCCCAAGCCAACCCCCAATGACCTCTGCATAGTTTGTAAAGGGTAAGCCCTGGGCATCTCTAGCACTTGGCAAGCAGTCTGGAATTTGCAAACTATTCTCATGACACTATAGTGCTTATATGATTTATTTCCCGAGGGTGGAGGCAGTGGGACTTTCCTAGGTCATGTGAATGAAGAGCAAAAAGAAGAATATATTTATCTGTAAATTTATAAAACCCCATTTAACAAAACCTCACTAATTTTTTATTGTATAAAGCACCTTGAGCCATGATGACTAAGAGGGACTAGAATATCCCACCACCTCCACCTCCAGCCACTTCACAGTCAAGATAGCATCTGTTTTGCTGCCCATACAGCTGCAATGAGTCAGACCCATGATCAAGTAACCATGAAGAAATCTAGTCTAAGTCTAAATCATGAACGACTGAAGCAGAGGCAAAAAAAAAAAAAAAAAAAAAAAAAGTCTTTCTGATCTATGTAATGTGTGAAGAAATAAACAGAGCTACAGGAGTAATATTCAAGGGCAGATTGGTTACAGGGATGGCATCTCACAGAACTGTGGGTCTGCATGTGAGGGTACTACCTTTTCTTCTGCAACTGGGGCTTGAAGTCATCATGGAAGGCTAAAAGCAAGGAGAAATGGTTATGGAGTTTAGGAGCAAGAATGTCCTGAGACCTTACAGAGAAGCAAGAACACACCCAATGACTGAAATACATTTTATGTTCTCATTAATCTCATGCCTCCAACTCAATAATGTCTTGCGGTAGCAGCAGGGCTGGATTCCTTCCCACATAGTAAACATGCACCAGAGTCTAAGAACCTGAGAGAGGAGAAATTAGAGACCAGAGCATCTCTGAGTTCAGCTGCTGCCCTAGTCTATGGAGGCAAGCCTAGAAGTAAGACAAGGCAGGAGTAATCGATATAGCTTTATTCTGCACCTTAGCTAGGGAGGACTATATACACCATTCACCACAGCGTTCTTTCCTGAAGAGTTCTGACTGCCCAGGTTCCAATAACTAAGGACCTACTCATTCTCACACAAACAACCATAATTAAACTCAAGAAGAAGAAGGAGGAGGAAATGGAGGACGAAGACAATGAGGAGGACGATGAGGAGGACGAGGAGGATGAGGAGGACGAGGAGTGGGGGGAGGGTGGGAGGAGGAGGAGGAGGAGAGAAGAGGAGGAAGAGGAGGAGGGAGAGGAGAAGAGGAGGAGGGAGAGGAGAAAAGGCTGTTAAGTAGGGTGAGCTCTGTTAGGAAGAGGTTTCAGGTTGGAAAAGGAAGAGGAGGAGACATGAATCATGAACAAAATTCAGTACACGCATTAGGAAATGTCAATATTTTTAAGCATAGGACAAAGAGAGAGAGAGAGAGAGAGAGAGAGAGAGAGAGAGAGAAAGGCTTGGTTCTGTCCACATGACTATGGTTCCCAAAGAAATCTGGCTTTGCTGATGCGATGACACCTGGGTTCTCAATCTTTACCTTATTTCTAGTTCCCAGGGCTTTATTCCCTTGTTCCCCCACTTTGAATCTAGAAATTTTAGTGATTTTCTCTTTAATCAGGAAGATCACTCAAGTTATCTAATTGTCAGCACTGCTAGAAATGGAAGTTGTCCTGCTTTTTTCCTTTCATACACATTTTAAACACCTATTACATGCGATGCAATTATATGCCTTGACATAGAAACATAAACACGATATATTATCTACCCCAAGGAATTTAGAGGAAAAGAGATCAATAATACAATAATGAAAATACAATACCATATAATTGGTGTTATATAGGTATGAGCTCAGGAGTGTTAGGGGTGGACAAGGGCAGGATAAAGGTAGATCATTAGACATCAAATATCACAGTGACACAAAACTCACCCAGCATGGGTGGATGTGTTTGCTCAACTCAGCTGGGTATGGCTAAGCCTGTTCTACGCTAAAGGCAGAGAAGCTCCACATGTCTGCATTCTTCTGGAAACAGAAGTACAGGCTGTTCCCATGCTAGACTGTTGCTTGATTCTCCTATAGAGTGGTGAGGGAAACAGGTAGACCTCCAAAGCCCTGGTTGCAAACTCCTGCCAAGACATTACCACCCCATTCTACTTGTAGAAGCTAGTTACATGGTCTAGTAAAACACTCCAGGGGGTGAGAAGTGTGCCCCCTTCCCCAACAGAAGCAGAGGAGGGGCAGGGAATTTTTTCTGATTCTGGGTGTAGTCTACACAACAGGGATTAAGATTTAAAGATAAACTTACTCTGATAAGGAAATAGAAACTCAGAAATTAGGTCATTCAGGGAAAAGGAAGGACAGCATTTGGGAAGTAGGCTATACTATGGTGGATATGCCCACCTGACCACACCAATGGCATTCACATAGGTAGCAAAAGGAGACCCGGGGACAAAGCTTATCTCTGTGTGGATAAGCTTTGTTCTCCAGGAGCAAGGAGAGAAACGCTGACAGGCTTTAATGAAGGATCATGTAATCAGTGAGGTCATATAGAGATAAGACTACACTACTGGAGATGAGAGACATGTATGCAGATGACACTCTGACCCAGAAAATTGAGTGCTAACAGCTTGGAAGGGGTCTTGGACAGGAAGGTTAATAAAGTTGAATTCAGAAGTTATTTAGAAGGCAGATCATTACAAAGTCAAGTGCTCTGTACCATCTGGGATAAAATAGGTCCCCAACACCATAGAAATATTAACAGAAACAATGGAATGTGGTTACCAGCTGCATAGGGACAAGAAACAAGGGAAGGCTGTAAGGTGCCTTTAGAGGTTGTCCTTTGAAATAACACCATGAATTCATGTCACTTACTGTAGAATGAACTGGAAGACAAAGAATAAATAAATCTGAAGTGCTATATGAAGAATATATCAGGAGTGCATATGCTGTTAGTGAGAGTGAGAAGAGAAATATTAAAGTAGAGGAGATCAGTAACAGAAATCAGCAAAATTCCCCAGGAGTGATACTGCCAAGATGTCTAGGCACACCAACGCCCGTCACTCTAGAATTATAACCCAGCAGAATTCACCTGCAAGATTACAGGTGTAATAGGAAACAGGAGGCAGATGGAACAAGGTTCACGTCTTCATTCTGCATGGCAGTCAAAATGAAGAAGAGAAAACATTTCTGTAGGCTGAGGTATTAAATTACACATGTACACATAATAAAATACCATACCACAAAACTAGTGCTCAACCTGTGGTACTCTAGGTAGTGCCAAGATGGCCTCAGAACTTGCTAGAACTACAAATTCTCATGCTTCACCCCAAGCTTACAAAATCAGAAATGCGGGGAGTTCAACAGAAGATTGGGACAGCAAGACTTTAGAGGAAAGGGCTGGAATCACACAAATTCAAACTCTATGTCTTCTCTACTCACTTAAGAAGAACCTATATAAATTGTTTAAGAATATAAGCAGAATAAGCTGTAAATGAAAAAAAAAGTGTTTAATGTTTCTCATAATGATGTAGTGATGAGCATAGATTCTTTCTAGGCGAAGAAAGTCGATGTTACAATCATTCGGGAAGGGGGACTTTATATGTACTTAAGTATATGTGTGCATGCCTCTCTCTCCTCTCTCTCTCTTCTCTCTCTCTCTCTCTCTCTCTCTCTCTCTCTCCCTCTCACTCTGTGTGTGTGTGTGGTGTGGTGTGTGTGTGTGTAGGTGGTGGCCAGAAGACAACCTTGTTCCTTTGAGGCAGAGTCTCCTCCTGAACCTGGAGCTCACCTTATGTTGTTTGTTCTTTGTCTTTTCGAGCTAGTATGCTCCCTCTGCCAAATAGTGCTCCCATCTCTGCTTACCTCAGTGCTGGGATAGGCATGCCCAGGACCACACCCTCTTATCACATGAGTGCTAATCCTCATAATTTCATAGCAAGAGCCTTTTCATGAGCCCCAGGAAGCAACTCTTCCTGGGGAGTATCTGAGTGTTGACACTCTCCTAGGCCTTGGCTCAGCAGTAATTACAAGTTTCTAATTTTATGATAGTTTAATACACACACACACACACACACACACACACACATATATACACATACACACATATATATTTGCATTTCTGGAAACATCAGTGTGTATATGTTTTATATTGCATAATAAAGAATATTTTACAAAGAAATTAAAGTCAGGTACTCAGGTATGGTGACACATGTCTTTAATTCCTGCATTTAGGAGGCAAAAGCAGATGGATCTCTGTGAGTTCAAGTCCAACCTGCTCTACATAGAGAATTCCAGTCAGGGCTACATAGTGAAATTCTGTCTTTAACAAGCCAAAAATATAAATAAGCTAATAGAAACTCCAGGGTGGGGGGATGGAAGGAGACAGGATAAACCAGGGAAGTTTTGTGGAAAGAGACAATCTATAGTAGACCATAACCTGGGAAATGGACAGAAGGTCCAAAAAAGCTTTCAGAGACTTATGTCTCTTCCTATCTTCCTCCTGATTCCCAGGACACTGCTGAGCAAGTGGGTACATGAAAAATGCTATTTGAATGAATAACAGAAAGTAGGAAAGCAGATGAAGCACCACTAGCAGGAAACGAGAAAAACATCTCTCTAGAAAGTAGAAACTAGACCGAGTTGGCGTTTGTAGGGAAGGGAGAAACCCTGGATGCAAATGAGGTGAAGGAAAAGAGTGAAGGCAGCAGATCCATTATCCCTTTGGTAGAAGCGAACGCAATGCCTGTAATAACAGAACATATGTATGAATGTCAGTCCCTCAGCCCACAGGCTGGGAAGCCAGAATAACACTGCACACCCCACACCAGTGCACTGAGTGTACAGGAGACTTCTGAGGCCGTGGGGAGGGGCTATACATCATTAAGGTGCTTTGTACTCCATGGGTGTCTAGATAGAGAAGGAACCAGGAGAGACAGGCAAATGCTCGCTCTGAGCTCCCAACAACTTCAGATGAGATCAGAAGAACTCTGTATTTAAGCATGAATGGAGAGAGTTGAGCATGAGCAGCCACTGTCTCCTGTGTCGTATTCTTTATCTTGCAAATTTCCTCTGCTAGCTCTGCATGTCTAGTAGTCTTCCTGTTAGCACAGACCCACTTCCGGCCATAGTCCACCCTCCTTCCTTTCACGGAGCCAAGCTCTGAGGACTTCCTGGGAGCCTATCAGTTCCCTCCAGCTTCTTCATGTTTCTTATCAAATCCCAAGAACACTTCTCCAAGGTCCAGTGGCTCTCACGTGCAAACCACTGTTATTTTCTTGGATGTGGTTGCATATGAGGAGCAACGACAATGGCTCTCGGTGTTCTGTCTTCACACAGGCAAACCATTCCCTCTGGCAGCGTGGCCCCGGGACTGTGCTCTTTGCCAACTGTTCCCATGTGCCTGCTATGTAGAGCCACGATGATCTCCAAGGAGAACAAGACAAGCAAAGATAGGAGAGGGGTGGGGCGACATCTTAGGACTTCTACATACAAGAAATTTGAACAGCATTCAATTCAAAATGAACACAGCAAGGAAGGAGTGAATTAGTTTCTTTCGTAATCCTTTATTATATGGCTTGGTTTGTTTGTTCGTTTTTTGGGTTTTTTTGGGGGGGTTGTTTGTTTGTTTGTTTTGGTCATTAGAGCAAATCTCACATATTTGCCACCTACATATCCTGTGATCCAGCAGAATTAGCCAGTAATTTTGGGAGACATGGAGTTTTTCTTTTTTTTCCTCAGTGCCAAAGTGGATTTCACTTCTGTGTGTCTATTTTGCTAATTGAGTGTACTTCCCAAGCAGGCTGAAATATCACTGTGAAATTGGATATCAGAATGAACTGATAGGGGGAACTTTGAGATTCATTTCGGGTGTTGAAAATATGAGAAAGAGCAAATATTTATCCCAAATATTCTCACTCAACATCCAGTGGCACACAAAGCTTTCACCCACTGGAAAGCAGGTTCGGGTCATCAAATGTAAAGAGCCAGATTCCAAGCATAAACATTTTGTGATTTTCCATAGCCAAGCCTTAAGGCACACAAAAGTAGATGCTCCCGAGGAGGAAGGGAAAGAAGTAACGAGAGAAAGTTGCCAACGGGCATTGTGATCTTGCATCCAAAGAAGTACATATCCAGCCAAAGCTCAGCCCTCACCTCCTGTCTCTACCTCTCTCCCAAGTCATCTTCCTATCCTTCTAAACCATCACAGCTTTGTGACCCATCTTCAGACTTTACCATCCCTCTCACCGGCCCCCTCCCAATCACCCCTTCCCATAATCCTTCCCCATCCTCCCTCCCCTTCTCCTCTGGCTAGAAGAGACTGCACCAAGGGAAAAGAAAGGAAAAAGGATGCAAAAATAGAGATAACAAACACCTCCAAGAATGCCCTAACCCAGCCCAAAGACCAACACCAGATATTAAGGCACTTGGCGGAGAATCCCCAACAAGGGCCAAATCTTAACCTACAAAAGCTGCACCTCTCACTGACTACCATACCTAGGGGCACTGTTCCAGGGATAAAAAAAGACTTCTACCTTCTAATAAAACACCAATACTGCATGAAGAGTTTCAATCTTGAGTTCCCATGACAAACCACAGCTTTGAGTATTCTGTTGTGATACCTTCAAACAGGTCCCTAACCGTGATGTTGAAATTACTCAAGGGTGTGGGACTCCTCCTGGATCACTTAAACAATAGCTTTAGGAAACCAACATGTGCAAACTAAGAAGAGACAGAGTGAGGTTACCGGGAGGCTGATACATGGTATCTCCTGTCAATTAGAATAGGCTGGTGAAGCTATCTAATTACAAGGTATTACTGTTCTCTATTTCTGCAGATAGTATCTCATGCTCCAGAAACAGCCTTCTGGAAATAACAGCAACATTTTCCCGTATTTCATTCAGTTTTAGGGTTCCCTGTGGGTCGGTTACTGGTGTGCCTTGTTTTATACTTCAGCAGTCTTTCTACAAATTGGAATCTGGAAGCAAGCGTACTCCTCCTGCAGGGATTTGTTTCTTGCCTGTGGATGTCACCTAAACAAGAGCAGCAACAGGCGTTTCAGTGAAAAGGTTTGGTTTCAGCGTTTTGCCCAGTGCTTTAGGGAAAGCTTTGCACTTTATTCCTGAACCATAAATCTAAATCCGGCAGCCATGGATTCAATCAAACAGGACTGGGGTGGGGTGGGGGGAGAAGCATCCAGCTTCATTAACACATCACACTGGGAAGGGTGACTCACACATTCTTTAGACCTCTCTTCTTCCTCTCAGCCCAAGCTGGTAATCAAAGGGAAGATTGCTCTAAAATGCAAATCAGGTGTCTAACAGAAGGAGCTGTGAGGGGAAATCTCTATTAGAAGTGCTGGGTTCGCTAAAACAGCAAAGCCCCAGGGTGACGTCATTGTTCCTTTGAAAGAGTCAAGACACCCAGAACCAGTATATCTTTGTTAGGATAAAAGCTTGTTCAATGAAACTCTTTGGCCTCACATCAAGAATAGCTTTAAAACAAGAGTGGCTGGCCCCAAATGGACTTCCCTTAACACAATAATGTGTAGTGAATGAGTGTCTGGCCAGCTGAGTGGCCAGGCAGTGCTCCTATCAACCAGATTCCAGTCTTCACAGGGACAGTGCTCCATTGGCATTAAAATTCCCATAGGACACAAAGCGCCAGCAGCAGTTACTTCACACTCCTGTAACCCAGTGGCACTGGCAGCTGAAGGCAGGTGGGGCTCCAGAGCTCTCTTGGATAGAATGCTGCCTTCAACTTTTCTCTGTTCCCTCATCCACAGCCTCTGAGATGGCTACGTCAACTGGAATTAGATCATGGGTCAGATTTTACTAGAGGATAGTGAGGAGCACCTGCTACCTAGATCTAAAGTTTGTATTCCAGTTCGTCTAGGTTCTGCCACACAGTTACCTGGCAATAGCCAGGTATGCCTGATTCACTATAAAAGAAGCTATTTGCCCCCTCCTCACACTCTTGCTCCTTTGCGCTCTTGCTCTCTTACCTTCTTCCTCCTCTGTCTCTTCTCTCCCCATCCCCCTCCAGACCCTTTTTCTCCATGTGCTCATGGCCAGCCTCTACTCCTCTACTCCATCTGTCTCTCTGTCAGTCTGTGTCTCTTTCTGCATCTCTGTCTCTCTCTGTCTCTCTCCCTCTCTCTCTGCCTTTCTCTGTCTCTACTACCTCATCAACTCCCCTCCCCATGCCCTAAATAAACTCTATTCTATATTATACTCCTCCTGTGGCTGGTCCCTCAGGGGGAAGAGATGCCTCAGCATGGACCCACAGAGGCACCCCCTTTTCCTTCACCATACTGTGCCTCTATGAAACATATCCCAGAGTCCTTTTCTTTTTTATAAAACACAACACATGCCCGTGGTGAAGGAGGTGACTTATGTAGATGCCTTGGTGGGAAAGGACAAGGAAACAGAATTCGAGGGCAAACGGTGGGCCAAAAGATGAGGAAGAGCTGCAGAGTAGCAGTCTCAGGAGGAACTGCAGAGGCAGCTCAACTACAAGATTCCTCCTCCACAAACACAAAAATGAGTTCAGATCCCAGCATCCATGGTATCCGAGCATGCTGGGATATGTCTAAAATATCAGCATTGGAAAAAGGAGGGTGGGGAATAAGGAGGGGTGGATACTTCCACTCATCTCATTGGCCAGTCTAGCCAACAGAAAAGACCCTGCCTGAAAAAAAGAAGGTGGAGAGCCATCAAGGAAGACACATGACACCAGTATTAGGCTTCCACATCTATAGGCACATGTGCATACTTCACAGTAAAATACAAAACACACAGCACAACACACTGAAACAATGTATAGGATGCACAAAACAGTAAGGCTTGGTACAATGGTGTGTGTGAGGGAGAAGACTCGGGGCCTGATACGGGCATGTGGGCACATAGAACAATGAATTCTCTAAGAATGCAGTTCAGTAGCTTCATAAGGAAAGTAATGAGTTTTATTAGATTCAAATGTCTTTGATTTAATTGAATTCCACTTTGATTCTCAGATGAATGAAGCTATAAATCACTTCCAAAATTATAAATAGCAATAGATAGACAGTGCCATTGTGTTGGAAAGAAACTTTCCCCTCTGCCAGACTGGAGGTGCCCTTTGACACAAGGCTCCTCTTTTGGCTTCCAATGAAGTCATGCTCTCCCTGAGGCAAACCAGAATGGGATGGTGGCAAAAGAAAGAGCCCGCCAGCGGGATGCTCTCTGGAGTCTATGCTAGAGTCAAATCTCTTTCTCCACTGGCTTCCTTTGCTCATGCTCTTAGAGGTTAAGAGTGTCTAGCTGGTGAGACCTCCTTTCAGCACATGGATAGATTTGAAGGAAAGTCTCTACAGCATGTTCTAAGACAGAGCAGAATATAACTGCCTCTGGATCACTCTCTTCTCCTCTGCAAGTGTTTCAGAAGCTTCCTTCTAAAAACATTTTATCCTTCATTTTCTCTTGGGTGCTAACTTTTTCAAGGTTTTTTTTTAAAAAAAAAAAAATTGGCTTATTTATGAGTTATATTCTTTAAACATCTTGATCTGAGGCCTGTGGGAAGATGGATGGTATAGATTGCATTGCACACAGTATCCCCAATGGTGACAGGGTCACAACTAGTATGTATCCGTCATACTAGTACACAAAAGGCCCTTCTCAGTGGCCATCATCTGCCTTAGCCTGACAGCTGCTAGTGTTTTCTGTGAAATCATTAGATCAGGATGGTCTACGGAATACCTGCCTTAAGAGAGTACTCTACAAACTTGAGCTCAAGCTGACCATTCTCCTCATCAATTATGTCCACTTACCATCCATGTATTGATTCCTGCCCCGCAAGGCACAGCAATTACAAATAGTTCCAATGCCACCTCTGTCACGAACTTAATGAAATGATGGTCACAGCAGTGAATGTGTAATACATGCTCTTTTGACAATAGTGTTTTCTAAATTCATGTGTCATGAGAAGCATCAAAATGAATTCCCATAATGAAAGCCAGTGGTTCAAAGAAAGTCACATCCACTGATCACCAAAATATCCAGTGGATCTCACCTCAAGCAATTAAACATGTGCCTCTAAGAAACTCAAACCTGAGTCACTTAAAATGAAGTTAAATACATTTATCTGGTGGAACTATCTTAAGCTGTAAGTGATAGAGAGATGATGATGATTGTTGATGTGTAGATATATGACAAATAGGTACATAGATAGGTGACGGAAGACAGATAATGGACAGGTAGGTAGATGATAGATGGATGGATAGATAGATAGATAGATAGATAGGTAGATAGATGACAGATATAGATGATAAATACAGAGATAGATGATAAAGGACTGATAGATGATGCCAATATAAACATATATTGTCATATTTATGTGCATATATTATTTATGTTTATATATAATGTATGTGTGGATATATATCATGTGAGTATCCATAATATATATCAAGTATATTTGTATACATCATATATACATGTGTCTATAAGTCACATATATATGGAGTTAGTATATATATCATGCAAATGTAGGTATGTGATATATATGGAGAGTATATCTATACATATACATACATACATATATATATCAAGTATATGATGGTGTGCATATAGCATATATATGCAAGATATATAAATAAATCTATATCAAACTGCAGTTCAGCTCCTACCTCTTCCATGTCTCTGAATTCTGTAATCCTGAGACCACAATGAGGTAAGCCATGGAAGACAAAAATATAAAAGATAGTCATGTACAATCACCCAGGCCAAGAAAAGAAACTATCCTGGAGCTTTGGACACTTAACCTCCCTGTACCTTCCACTCCTGGGCTGTAAAACTCTCTTTAAGGGCTCTTGACTTTCCTTCAAGAAGACAGGCTTAAAATGCAAGGAGTGAACAGTGGTCTCCAGCTGTTACTAGCTGGTACATCTGAGCTATTGGTTTAAACTCAGACACAGGCTATGGATATGTAGTTTCTTTTGGAAGCCAGAATTGTTCTTGGCAAGTAAAAAGCTCCCTCTCCAAGGATCCTGCTCACTATGAACTCCTTGGACCTGTGTGGTGCTCCCTTCTAGGAGGACCTACTCACTACAGCTTCTTTGGACTTTTTTGGTGCTCCCTCCCAGGGGTCCCTGTTTCTCTGGCCTCCTAGACTGGAATGGTGTAATGGTGGCTCTGCCTCCCTCTTGTGAATCTGTCTTCCTCTTGATGCAATTTTTTCCACAGTAAGCTAAAATAATAAGACACCGAATTAGAAATAGTTGCACTACCCCAACAAGTAATTACTTTCCTCAAAATGAAAGCTGGTGGGTCTATTTTAAGAGTTAATTAGCTGACAAAGGAACTGAATTCACCCTACAGTGTATTCCAACCTGTGCTTCAGAAGACCATGAGGTAATGATGCCCAGGCAGTGGCGAACTGGGGAGCCATCTCAAATGGGCCACCAGGAGTCAGCGAAGATGAGAACTAGGTTTCCATAGAGTGAGAACAATAATGAAGGTCCACTTCCTTTAAATTATTACTTTAAATTCCCTGTTAAATTATTCTTCTCCTATTGTCATAATGCAAGTGGAAGTTCAACTGTTATGACAGACCTGTCCCAGTGTTGGCCTTTGAAAGGCAGCCTGGTTTCTGGTCGAGCACAGGCTAGAAACCCGCAGATACCCCAGGTGATCCTGGAGGGCCCCAGGTGGAACCCAGGTGATCCTAAGGGATGGCAGGCGTTTCGCCACACCCCAGACTCTAGGCTCCTGGCACGAGGCCACAGCCCTCCATAGATTTGTCTCTTTCAGTCACATATGGGCAACACCCCTACTATCCCCTCCACAGATAGAGAGCATAACTACAGGCCTAGGAGCCCCAAGACAGATCTCCATATTAATGAGGTACCTAAAAGCCAGAATGGCTTAGCCAATTAAGTTCCCAGACCCTCCTCCTTGCAAAAGGTATTTAACCTCAAGCCCACTTTGAGAAATAGGGGTACAGTTTTTCATCTACTCTCTACCATGACAATAAACATCTTAAGACCATAGACTGTTTCTTTTCATCAGGATCCACCATGGGGAACAATGAAGAAGGCCTTTGCCTACAGAGCTAATCTCCCCCAGAAGACCTCTCTGCATTCCCAGCCACTTCGATCACCAACCCAAACCAAGGGAGCCACCACAACCAAGCCAAGGACCATCCCAATGGGCGGGATACAGCACAAGCTTCTCTCCCTTTCTCCCCCTTTGGCCATGGGCCAATCCAGCCCATGGGCCCCCACTTCATTCTCAGCTCTTCCTTGGCTTCTAGTGGCACCTAGATACCCAAGAGCCTGAGAACCAGCTGGTCCCTGGCTGCCTTTTGGCCTGGGGATCCCCCAGCCAACTCCGGCTGTCCCTGGGACCTCAGACTGTCCTCCCCAACCCAGGAGCAGTGTCCCGCAGCTCTCCATAGCCCAACACCTGCCTGGTGCCAGCATGAGGTGAGTGCAGTCAAACTCCAGTGTCTTGCCTCCCCAAGTCGAACTAGCCCCGTGGTGGGGCAGACATGGGACCCCACCATTTTTCCAACACCTGGGAGTCACAGAAGTCACACTATGTGATGAGGGAGCTGGAAACCAGCAATGATAGAGGCACCATTTGAATGCTCCTGCAGTAACCACCTCACTGGGTGCTCCCTAGGCCTCTCTGGAGTCTATACTCCTCCTTTTCTTTGAGGGACACATGGTACAGAGCCAGGCTAGCCCTTATTCTTTAGGCTAGACAGAATAGCTTCCATTTGTGAAGAGGCCTTACAGAACAGGGCTGAGGGTGTGCGGACCCTTCCAGATGATTCCAGTAAAATAGGCTGCATCAACAATCTCATCTACGCTCAACTGGAATGGCCAATACCTTACACATCGCTGTTATAGGAGCAGTCCTCCACAACGGCACCACTACAAGAGTCTGATCTTCAGGGTTAAAAATGATATTCGTTAGTACCTACACTTGGATAGCCTCCCTTCAAGCAGAGTCCAGGCCAGCACTTCTCACAGTCTCTAGCAGATGCTCTTTCTGACTTTTGTTTTACTACATCACAGCTTTATTTTAAATAATATTTGTATTTATTCTTGTCAGTTTCACTCACATATACAATGTATCTTGAGTGTATATACCCCCACTCCTGCCTCCATCTCCTCTCAATCACCTAAGCTCCACCTCCCACTTTAATGTTTCCTTTTTCTTATAACTGAGAGTCCAGTTAGTGTGATTGGCATGCCCATGCATGTAAGGTCCAGCCATTCAAGCATGGGTACATCCCAAGACAAAAATGACAATCCTTCCCAGGAGTCATCAACCGTCAATATCTAAGACTAAAGCCTCAGCCTCATGAGCCAGCTCCCTAGTTTCATTTTTAGAGATATCTTTTTACACACTCTGTCAATGAGTCCCATTTGAACAACCTGCCAGAAGGCACTGATGGCCAGACACCTCATCCAGCCTCCAAGATGGGTCTCCAAAGAAGACAAAGGAGAGTGGGGTATGAGCAGAAGCTGAAGGCCAGCACCACAGCCTGTACTGACTCAGTCAGTCTTCTAGACTCAGCAGTCAAGCATGAGAGATGCCGAAACACTCCCTCTGCAGACCTCAGTTTCCCCTCTGTATCTCCAGAGGACTGCTGCTACCTATGAGTTCCCACAAGTGTGACTCAGCATTTGCGGGTCCTAGCAGACCCCTGCTCCATCCCCCAGACAGGACCTTTGGCTGGACTCTGAGCGTCGGTTTCCTTATCCGGTTCCCACTACTCATCTGAAAATTAACACCCAGCTATGTGTGTTCCATCAGTGAGAGCTGGTGTGAGCATCCTTGAGAGCCCACACTTCTAGTCAAGGTTTTGTCACGTGACCTTCATTCCCTCAGTGGTTGTGGGCTTTCAAAACAGGGAAAGCCCTCTGATTTGTCCTTTCTGTTTCTCTGTTCTAGTCTCCTTAGGTTCAGGGTCACTCTGTGAATTCTTTGACAATCTCAAACAATGAAGACTTGTCCACTTGCCACAAACAGGCTTGGAAAAGCCAGCTAGCCTCTCCCTACACTAAGATGCCTCTGCACAGTAGATGGGACCTAGTGTGCTATTGCCTTGGCAGCTGTCTGGTGCCGTGTCCCTCTGCAAAGCTGTTGCTGCAGCATCCTGCCTGCTGCAGTCAGGTAGAAGGGCAGCTCCAGGGCATCTCTGTGCCCTCCAGACTCTCAGCAGCAACCTACCTGCGCCCCTGGTGATGACTTCAGGACACAGCCAATCCCTGGCCAAATTGCTTTGCCTTCTGCTGCCCTCAGTGATTCTGGAGAAACACAGTGACCCTCCTTGGTCCCTGCTGACCCTATCTGACCCCGGTCTTTATCACTTGGCTGAGAAACAAAGGTGACCATGCTTTACTCACAGGGCAGCCACTATTAAATAGAGATATGTAAAGCCTGGGTGGCATATGCATGCAATTCCAACTCTTGGGTCAGTGAGGCTGGAGGATTACTTTGAGCTCCAGGCCCTACTGCCATACTGAATTAGAATGAGACTTGTCTGAAATGAATGAATGAATGAATGAGTCAAGTCTGAAGTCAATAAATAAGAGAGAAAATCTGTAGCCATATAAGTGCTTATACAGATATAAGATAAAAGATACACACACACATACACACACATACACATACACATACACACATACATACACACACACATACACACACACACACACACACACGTTTCCAGTACTAATTGTTTTTACCATATTGGGGTCTTTATTAAGTTTTTCTGACAGTCAGCTATTATTTCCTGACTGACTATCTCCTATTGGTAATAATTTCTAAGTAAGAACAGCAGAGACATCTTGTCCAATTGTGAGGAGACGCTCAAAGTAATGATGAGGCCCTGGCACTAGGAAACAGAAACTAAAATGAAGGCCCAACCAGCCGAGCCTCATGATTATACAATAATTGTACAATACACTTATCCATGGGTGTCTGCTGACGTAAGTAAATGAGACAAGGACAGTGGTCTTTCTCCTTCTGTGGAAAGCAATCCATAAATCATTGTAACAATCCGTCTCAGAGACAGCAAGTGGTGCCAAAGCTTGTGAGTGAAAGCTGAAAAGAAATGCAGTTTGGGAGTCTAGCAAACCCCAACCTTCTGTTAGTAGCAACTCTACAGTACAGACACAGGCAGCATCTCTGCACAAGTGCTCAAGATTAACCTTAGAAATAGGACAGACTGCAACCTGCTACTGTGGGACGGTGCATGTAAAGGACACACTGTCATTTTGGTGATATTCTTGCCCAAAGTGCAGAACTGGAATATGTCAAACAAATGCAAACCGAGGAGTGTTCTAGAAGACAATCAACGGTAATGTACAGGAGTCGAGGGCGTGACTGTAAGAAAAGATACAGGAAGATTTGCAGGTGAAAGTCAAGTGTAGATAGACATAAAGCAACCACACTCAACAAGCCGGCAAGAATGGATCCTGGTTATAGACTGTAACTGTCATCATTGCAATCATTGAAAAAAATCTGAATGTTTGCTGCCTGAGGGTCAGAGTCTAGTATTACACTGTAGCTTCTTGATATTGATGGAGCCTTAGTGTTATACAGGGAAATGCCTGCACTTAGAAGGAAGACATCCCACAGTGTTTCAGCTTGCTTTCAGGAGGCTCAGAAGTAACTCTTTCCATGATCCTGTTGTGTTTATGAAAACCAGAGGTTATTTCAATCTACAAACTGAAATAGTTGATAACTTAAAATAATATTTTCAAGCTGTCAGAGCTGACAAAGGAAATTAAGGGGGGAAAAAGAAAACTTGTTAGAAAAATCTGAAAACCATATTTGGAAAAGTGTATAACTAATACTTTTGAAAATTACACCCAAAATAGCCAAAGGAACAAAACAAGGAGAAAACCAAGTGGATGAAATGAGTGTAGAAATGAACCATGTGAAGAATGAGTCACAGAAACCCAGCATATCCAAAACAGGAAAAATAAGACAAAAAGAGATAGAGCAGATCCAATTACCATATGATCAAAGTTTTCAAAAACCAATATACATGTAAAAAGTTACCTGTGACTCACAATAGAATTAATAAGGAATCCAGTGCTTGGTTCAATGAGAAAGAAAAAGATTTGTACATCTTGACATAACAAATTATCAGCTACTCAAAAGAAAATTTCAGCCTCCCTATCTCTACAGGACCAGATTCCATAGGAGAATAAAGATGCGTTTATACCATGGTAATAACAAAGCTGGCTTTCAGGAGTCCTGTCATCATTGTTCATTTGGGAAGGAAGGAAGGAAGGAAGGAAGGAAGGAAGGAAGGAAGGAAGGAAGGAAGGAAGGAAGGAAGGAAGGAAGGAAGGTAGTAGGTCCATTTGCACATTTTCAAAGGGTGGGGATATTCAGCTTTCCTTGAATTTAAAGACAGTGTAAAGTTTGACCCAATAAAATTCCCCTTTTCTTCCTTATAGATGAAGCACAAGTTTAAATATATGCAACTAAGCAGATTTACAGCAACAACTTCCCATCGATCTCTCGTCCATCTGTGCCAACGGTAACCAAGTTCTGGCCAAGGGACAGGAGCAATGCGGCACTGTGTGGCTTCGAGGAAAAGCCTCTAGGGAGAAGGTCTGCTCTGTCTCCATGCTCCTTCCAGAGAGGTTAGTTTTGTCAACCCTGGATGAAGCTACCCTCCCACTACCTGCCCCTAGTTCTCCCACCCTGACTCCTGTCATCTCTTAAGACTTTCTATGGGAAAAAATAAACTCCCATCATGCGTGACTCCATCTTTTTCTGACTTCAAACACCAGCAGTAAATCTAACTGTAAGTGGCATCCATGTAGGTTAAGACTAAATAAAAGATTACATCACGAGTGAGAGAATTATGTGCACAAAATCAATTGTAGTAAATATTAAATTCAATTTCTCATCAAAACATCTGGGGTAGAGTTTCAACATCCTTACATACTATTTTAAAATTCCTGAGATAAAATAAGGCAGCACGTGATAGCTTGGTGATAAGTGGCTGCATGTCACAACCTTCATCAGAGAAGCTTCTTGGTGGTTAACACAGAGACCTCCAACTGGTCTACACACAAGGAGACTGGAAGTGCTTGACTGGGAATGGGATGTGCATATCACATGGTGCTCCCCAAGGCTCAAGTGATCTTTGAGGAAGAGAAGGCAGAAGAAAAAAAGAAGAGCCAGAAATGTTAGATCACTACAACAAAACTGTTTTCTGGACACAACTATAGAGTTACATATATGAACTCACAGTGATCGTGACAACATGCAAATGACCTACACAGTGGTGAATCTTGTCATTTTGTCCCACCTTGTCACAAGTCCTTCATCAAGGCATTTTTAAGCCTGACTTCCGTGGATCTGGAGGGATGGCTCAATCAGTAAAGTGCAGGTTGAATGTATATAAGGACCTGAGCTTGGATCCCTGACACCCACATAAAAAGCCAGGGGTTCTGGCTCACACTTGTAAATCCGAAACTGGGAATGGGAGAGACGGAAGAAGCCATGGGGCTCACTGGCCAGGCAGTTTGGCCAACCAGTGGAGCTTTAGCCAACTACTGATCTATATACACAGAGAGAGAGACAGAGACAGAGACAGAGCGACAGAGAGACAGAGAGACAGAGAGGTAGAGAGGCAGAGTCAGAGAAATGGAGAGAGACAGAGAGACAAAGACAGACAGAGAGATGGAGAGAGACAGAGAGACACAGAAAAGATAGAGATTCTCAGAAACCATAAATAATTATGTTGAGTGCAGTACTGTAGCCCTCTTGGCTATCTGAGACCTGAAAGTAGCATCACAAACAGCAGATACTGCAAATGTTCCTTTCTCCTGAAACAAATCATATTCAACATGATCACTATCTTCAAAATCCTGTGAAGAGCCTCTCATAGAAGGAATATCAAACCCTCGCGTCACTTGTTACAAACATGACACTGTGGATCAAAATTGGAATGCTTCCTAAAAGTCACTGTGGAGAAAATGAGACCAGAAAACAGATGAGCAGCGAACAGAGCGTGGAGGCAGACCCAGCAGACTGTGTGAGGAGTGTGCAGAGAGAGATGGCAGATATTCTGATGCAGGGCACACAGCCCAGCCTCATTCACTGGAGAACTCAGGTGAGACCTTCCCACCTGCAGGGAAAGGTAAAGATGGCCTGAAATGTCCTGGCAAAGATGAAATGCCCTCCTGCCCCCAGATCTTACAACGTCAGATGTTAAATTAATGGCAGTGAGACAAGTTAGTAAGGCTGCTTAGACTAAGTTCACCTGGAAGTCCAGACAACGGCCTGAAGGTGAAGATCTGCAGAGAACTGTCCTTGAAAGCATTTAAGTGTGGGAAATAACCATTAGAACAGCAAAAAAAAAAAAACCCAGCTTTTCTACCATTTCTATCTGCTTTTCTTCTCCCCAAAGAGCTGGGGGAAATCAGTTATTACATCAGGAAAATGGTGATTTTAATATTAAAGTCCAGGAAAGAATGACACTGTGAGATTTAAAAAAATAATAAATAAATGCTTTGATTCTTTAGGTGTTTTATGACTGTTTCTCTCTGTGGCTATCTTAAATACAATATGGGTTCATCATTAGGCCATCTCTATTCTGAAATGCCTTCTCTAGGGGAAAGGACTTTTTAAAAACATATTTTTAAAAATTGTGTGTGCGTGTGTGTGTGTGTGTGTGTGTGTGTGTATGTGAGCAAATATGTGTGAGTACAGATACCCTCTAGAATTACAGGTGGTTGTGAACCACACGGTGTGGTTGCTATAAACTGAACCCATTTCTCTACAAGAGTAGTACTTACTTTAACCACTGAGCCATCTCTCCAATCCTGGAAAATAATTTTTAACATTTAAAAACGATTTTGCTAATATATGAATCATACATATGAAGGTGGTCTGTTGGCTATTCCCATACTTGCATATGGCCTCTAGAAAAGGTTCTTACTGCAAACATAGGAACTCGGAGAGTGGTGGGCATATGGAGACGAGCTGACATGAGTCAGACTGCCCAGCAAGCTGGAGGCTAAGAATCTTGAAACCTCAAACATCTGAGGACAATGGTCATTTTCTGTGGGATTTATTTTCTCTTTTGGACTTTGCTGCACTTATTCTGACAGTCATAATCCCTGGATAATCACACCTTACCATTGCTATGTGCTTAGCCCTCATGTGTGTGTTATATGTATATATACATATATGTAAGCATGCAGTCATTATGCATGTCCCTAATTTTAGTGTTAATAATATATTGGTGGACTATAAATCTACTATTCAAAATAAAGGCTAACACTGGTAATGCTCCCACCTGTGCCTGCGCCTGTTTCTTGCATCTGAATACTGTTTGTCTGTTCTCATATTTCTTTCTTATACCTTTATACTGTGGCTACATGTACTTTGTTGGTTTTTAACGTTTTTCGAATAGAAAGACCACATATGCTGACAACCCCTGTTGCAAAGCACAGGAGCCCCTGCCCATTCTCACTGAGAAATATGGTAATTCTATTTTAATATTTGAGCTGAGGTGCTTACTTGCAACTAAGACAAAGAGTATTCAAATAAGAAAATTGCATGCACACCCATACACATACTCACAAAGAGACATGCAAACACACAAATGTGCAGGTACACCCACAAAGAGGCATGCATGCATATATACACACAGGCATGCAGGCACACATATATGCATACACATACCCACATAGTAATACTAGATTCAATACTGGGTACATAAGAAACTGCTAACAGTATGGATTACTGCAGTTTTCACAGTTCTCCAGCTAAGAAGGATCCGATTATGTTAGAACCTAACTCTGGTGTCTTATTCATTTTAAAGAATACTCAAATGTCCTGCCCAGCAATATAGCATGTACTTAGTGCTACTGATTAATGCAAAATGTTGACAGTTAGCCATTTATGAAAATCCCATGCTTTTATTCCTCAGGCCTGCAGGTTGTTTACTTTGACCTACAGCTAAACATGATTAGTTTGTGTCATCTGTGATCATACAAAATAATTAGCAAATGAGAAGGGGAAGACAGTGTCTACATGTCTGTGGTCTCATCTGTCTTCCTTGGCCCTCTTTTGGGATGTTGATACTTTCGAGTCATTCCAGCACCTTCTCAGCAGGTGCTGGGTGAGAGTTTAGACTTTAACTGATAGGTCTGGGTAGAAAACACTGATTTTCATTTTTCAGGAGACTTCAGGGCCTTCTAGTTGCTTCCTTTGCCTTGGTTCAAGCTCCTTGTATCATTATTGTTTATGTCTCCACAATCTCCTGTAAAGGACACTTTAATCATGCTTCTTACTCTGTGAAATTCCCACAGAGCCTCCACTGAAAACATTTGCCCTGTGCTGGGATTCAGGCATGCCTCTCCTCCCAGCCCACAAATGGCTGTCTATAAACATGACTACAGTGGATCCTCCTACGAATCGTTTTTAGTGCCTCGTATTTCATCATATAGTGAGTAGTTTGGGTAGTCACTACCTAACCCAAAGAAGCCAGCTTCTGAAACGCGGTCATTTCTTCTCAGTGCAAAAGCCTGGCCTCTAAAGACCAAGGTCACCTGCCAATACATATCACCGCAGAAAAATGAAGCAAGATGCCAAACAGACAGCTGATCTCCACTGAGAACACACACTTCCCACTGAGATGTAGCTGTCATCTTCATATGCAACATTTGAAGACATCTGAACGATATTAAAAGGCCACATGTAAAACAGGCTTCAACTATCTCTTTAAATGCTGCTTCCTTAGAGGGAAGCACTCTGTTGGAATTTGCTTTGCTACTTCCATACCTTATTTTTATTTCTTTGGTTGGAATTTAACATTATTCCTTTCCAGCTTTCTTTTTTCTCTACTTGGCTCATCCATATTATGTTAATACCTAGGACCCTAAGATATGATAATGAACTGGCATCTACTGCTGTTTGTTTGTTTGTTTGTTTCAGAAGCAAGTAGATGCGCTACCCTACAGTGGCAGAGTGGAAGTACTGAAGATAACCTGGTCCACATCCCCTGCCTCTTTGGAGATCATAGGTTTTATCATTGCAGTTGAACCCTTTGGGGATTTAGACATTGCTGTAGATATCCATCTTGGCTTTATCACGTCCTATGAGAGGAGGCATCGCTGAACAGGATAACACCAAAGACCTCCCCCATTTCCCAGGATCACCATACACTTCCTGCTCACTCCCTCTGTTCCAGGCTGCAGCCCTCTCATGCTGGGGCAGCAACCGCTTGCAGGTGTGCAGAATCTTTTACGAATCTTCCAAGTCTCCCTAGAATCCAGCACTATCCTTTTCCTTCACCTAAATACAGGACATATCATCAATCTGGCTTATGAGGGGACATAACAGGATACCTGTACACACTATATTAGCTTCCTGAGTTCCAGCTTTGGAGACCCCCCTCACTCCTGGGCTTGAATCTTATAAGAATGGCTCACTGTCCTAGAGCTGGATGCCATGAAGTTCTCACCCCTAGCTCCACCTAGAAACACTCAAGTATCCAGCTGCTATCTCCTCTGCAGTTGTATTGATGAGTTTGAACTACCAACTCAACACAATCTCGAAATACCTAAGAAGAGAGTCTCAATGAAGGACTGTCTTGATCAGGTTGGCCTGTAGGCATGTCTATAGAGAATTATCTTGGTTGCTTCAGTTGATGTAGGAAGACCCAACCTAAAAGTGGGCATCACTATCTGGGTTTGGGGGATCCTAGATTGTACCAAAGAGGAGAAGGCGATCTGAGTGTCAGCATGCCATTGCTCTCTGTCCCTGGTTATGAATGTGATGACCTCACTATGGTGGACTGTAATGTGAAACTGTGAGCCATAATCAACCCTTAGCTCCTATGTTGTTTTCACAGGGTGTTTACAGAAACTAGAATGGAAACTAAGGCAAGAGTCTTCCCTTCAACTCATGGATGCTTCCCCCAGCCTAATGTAACTTAGCTCCATCATGGACTGTTCTCCACCCTGCTCCCTGCTGTTGGTAAAGGTGGCTTTTCTTTGTTCTCCCCAAGGATGGTTAGCTCACCTGGTAAGACTTCAGTGGCTTCACCCACTTACAAAAATAAGTGGTTAATGAAGTGGTGACTTGGGCATCAGAAAGAGGAAATTTCAAATTCCTCACCAGTGGCTATGACTAGCACATGATATTTTCTCTCTGTGTGAACTGAAATGTAGCCCCTCATGTGTCCATGTTTCTGTGAAGAACAGCATAACTTGTGAAGTCCCTGTATTTTCCTTAGTGGTTAATTCATTTGGTAGTCTTCTTCTTCTGGCCTCAGAAATGGTTATGACCCATGAATCTGCTGAGGTGTGTTTGGATATACCTTGACAGCAGCCATCAAGGCTGTCTAAAGAGAGAACAGTGGGCACCATTGGATGCCATGTCAGGGCACACAGTAGAAACAGGAAATGAGTTCTCACTTTGCCACATCCCAGCAGCCTTCTTTGTACCTTTTCTTCTCCCAGAAAATATGTTCTCTCCTCCTGTGAACATGGCTCCCCTGCACTGCGACTAGATTTGCTTTCACTCTCCTTAGTAAGTGATGTAAACCACAGAAAGATGCTTCCCTGGGCTTTGACAACAAACATGGTTTCCATGATCTGATTTTGCATGCTTGGCTATGTGGGTGCAGTTACTGGCAGTGTGTCTCATATGGTAACTATGTCTCATGCCTAGCAAGGCACAGTTGAATTAAACTAGGGGTATGTGGACTTCTCCTGCCTGAATACTAACTAGGCTTGACCCTGCTTATTTTTGGAGTTTAAAAGAAATTGGGTACATTCAGGGTGATATGGCCATATTGGGTGTGGGGATTTTTAATGACCTCCTGTATTGCACCTGGATAGAGAGGGACTGTAGAGGATGGTAATTATCTGGTTCTTTCCTTCGATTGTCTTAGGGACTGTCTTAGTTAGGGTTTTACTGCTGTGAACAGACACCATGACCAAAGCAACTCTTATAAGAGCAACATTTAATTGGGTCTGGCTTATGGGTTCAGAGGTTCAGTCCATTATCATCAAGATAGGAACATGGCAGCATCCAGGCAGGCATGGTACAGGAGGAGCTGAGAGTTCTGTGTCTTTATCCGAAGGCTGATAGTAGAATACTGGCTTCCAAGCAGCTAGGAGTAAGGTCTTAAAGCCCACACCTACAGGGACACACCTACTCCAACAAGGTCACACCTCCAAATAGTGCCACTCCCTGTGCCAAGCACATACAAACCATCACAAGGACTATAAGTTAAACACACTAGGCACTTGGTATAAACAGATAATGAACGTGAGTATAGCTAAAAAAAGAAAGGTATAATTGAGCAAACAACATCATCCCTCATATTTACTAAAACTTTTATTAATATGTAAGTCTCCATATTCATAGGATGCAGCATGCTATTTCAGTACAAGTATTTACTTCCATTGTCTATGGTTAGATCTCTAGGATGTAGTTGTTTTATTCTTTCAACAAATATTAACTGAATTCCTACTATGCACTGAACACTATCTTGTGTTACAAAAGGCATTAGATCTATCCCTGGCATTTATGTTTATAGAATCCAAAGGAAGACATAAAAGTCAATAATCATAAAATAATATGTGAACTGTCTTCTTTCATTCAAGTAGCAGAGTGACTTTGAGATTCTGCTACACTGTAGAATGTATTAATGCTTATTTCCCTTTTATGACCAACTCATGATCAGCTGTGTGGATCTACTGCCCTTTATTTATTCATTCTTCAGCTAATGGATATTTGGTTGGTTTCCAGTTTGGGACTGTGGGTGATGAAATTGTTCTAGAATGACCATTTTGATGGTTGTATAACTCTGTGAATATGCTAAAAGCTATTGAATTGTATTCTTTAAGTGAGTAAACAGTTGGCCTATGAATTATATCTCAATAAGGCTATTACCAGAATGAAGATGAAAAAATAAACCAGCAGTTACATTGCAGATGGCGCATCAAGAGAACACACGTGATGTAGCTCTAATGGAGTGGCTGGTTTGAGAAGCTAACTGAAGGTGTCTAAGAAGAGGGGACCTCTAAGCTGTCTTAGTGAATTCTCAGGAGACATCTACATGGCAGGAGCCCTAGATAGAGGAGGAAGTTCAACACTGATGTTTAAAGACATAAGGCAGCATGCTGTATATAGAGAGGCCCATTCAGCTGTCTGCTGCTCGGGAAATACATTGTTGTGACTGAAGTCAATCTAATGGCCACCCATGGGAGCCAGGACTGTTCAGGTGATAAACCCGAAGGGAATCAGATTAGAGCCAGTGAGTCCATTAGGGAGCTAGTGAATCCCACTAAGAGAGTCCCAAATAATAAACAGCTAACTCAAGGAACAAAGATGAGAAAAGCAGGGAAACGAGAGCAGGGAGTGAAAGTACTCCTGAGCCAAGCAGAATCCAAGAACAGAACAGTAACCATGGTAATTAGAAAACATGGCTTCAATGATAAGAGTAGAGAGGATTTCTGACCTAGTCAAATAGCCTAGGTCTACAAATCTGTGGTCACATTACCTATGCAGGGTTAGCAGTGGGGAAGGGCCACTTTCCTTCAAGGTACAAGCACACTAAATACCCTGCACTTCGAAGAGTGCCAACATAACCCTTCATAGGGAAGCTCTTTTTTTCTTCTTCTTTTTTTTTTCTGTATCATGGTGACAAGAAAATGGCTACCACATCTGAAACTTGCTCTGACTTTAGGACAATATTTGGCTCCACCCACAGGCTAGATGGTATAAATACAGAGGCAGCTCCTCATTTGTTTAATAGGCCCTGCTCATTCAACTGACTGACACAGTTACCATGTGGTTTTTGTGTGTGTTGCTACTGTTTCTAGGAGGAAGGGAAAAATTAGTTTAAAAAGTTAATAAAAATAGTGTAATATGTACATCAATATGGAAAGATGGAGTTGAGGAAACAAGACCTTGTTCCTGTCCCAGGCTCAATTTGGATTTGAACAAAATTGAAAACAAAAAGGTTTTAAGGTTACAAATTCCTTTGGAGAGAGGGAGCCATAGATAACCATCATCCATAACTCTTTTCCATTTCATGACACACAATTTAAAAACATATCAGGTTTCTGCCTTGGGCCACATTCTTCAAATGAAAACAGACAAAAGATGTGTTTACAAATACTGTTCCTGCTTCCCCCTTCCTCTTCAAAGTCCATGAACACTAAGTGAGGATGCTAGGCTATTGGGCATGAATTATTTTGGTTACATTTGCATAGATGGACGCATAGAACCATCAGATGTTAAAATGTAAAAGGACCCTAGTATGGTATAACATTAAACCTTTAACAAATTCTTTCAAAAGCTGGCTGTAAAAGTCTGTGTGTATGTGTGCACATCCGGCACCAAACAGTCATATGTCACATGATCACCCTGTCACATGAGAGTGTGAAGCTACATATCCACTGGCTCACTGTTCAGTTTCAACATCTGGAGACTAAGATGATTATGGATCTGGAGAGCCAAGCGAGCCTCAGCAACACTCTATGAAGACAGAATTAATTGCCTGACCAGACACCAGGCGTTGCTCCTCCGTTTCTACAAGTTCCATGATTCCTGATATTACTGAAAGTCTTCCTGTCAGTACACTAGGGTCAGATACTGATTTGCGAGAAATCCAGAAGCTTATAAAATTTGAAGAATAGGTCACTTTAAAGAAAAAAGAATATGCAAATAATGTGTACAAAATGAAGTATAGGGCTGGAGAGTCAGTAAAGCTATGCACACAATATGAGAATCTAAGGTGCAACCCCACACCCATATGAAGAAGTAGGCATAGATGCAGGCACTTATAATTCCAGTACTGGAGAGACAGACACAGAAAGATTCCTGAGACTTACTGACAAACGAGCTTGTCCAACTCTTGGACCAATGAGAGAGCCTGTCTCAGTAAGGACATGGTGGATGTCTCCTAAGGAACAATACCTGAAGTTGATCTCTGGCCTCCACACCAAAAAATACCCACATGTACAGGTACTGGAATTTGAGTATATGAGCTTCATGTTGGATAGTCTTGCCCACAAGTATAAAAGAAATGAAGTCCCTGTGTTTTGCTTCCAGTGAAAATGTAGTGTATTCATTGATAATGCTACTTGTACTGAGTACAATTAAAATGACTTACTAGGAATAAGCAAGACAAACCCTAGCTCAAAGTGAACAAGCAAGAAAATCTAGAGATGAAAAATAAATCATAAAGCCAAGATTAGAAATAATTCTAAGATTATGCATAGCCCATGGCTGGAGACAGGAAGGACATTGCCTGTTAATGCTGCAACAGTCAACTCTCATATGCTCAAGGAGAGAACCATAGTTACTTATATAAATTAGTCCAGTAGAGTAATGGATAAGCACAGTGTCTATAAGACTGTTCTCTGGTGTTCTATGGTGAAAGAGTCACATTCTACAGAGAGTCAGAGAAGGAATATCTCCAACAAGGCCAGGGCTAAACTGGGGGTGAGGTACACAACTGGACTTCTTACTTACTTCATACTACTTGTAAACTGTCTGCATACTGCTGACACCTTTGCAGAGGTGATCTGACCTAGACAGCATCATGGGTAAAGCTGTGAGTGATGCTAAGGTGACGTTATCTTCCTTCTGCATCTTCTAGGCAGCAAAAAGCTGTCCTGTCTCCAAACTGGAAGATATTTCCATTCTCTTTAGGATTGATGTCGTTAGTTAGTTAGTAGTTAGTTAGTTAGTTAGTTGGTATATGGAAATTGGCTGCTCTTGGCAACTCCTTAAACTTTTAATGGTGAGAATGCACATTAAAGTTGAATAAATCTAGATGCACACTCATGATGGTCCTGATCTTGGACATCTTCTAGAAGGACCCGTAGCATAGCAACCCACATAACTTCAAAGGCTCTAAAATCTCCTCCAAACATCTTTATTGTCTGTACCATAAAGAAGCAGCATTCAAAATGAAACATCCTTGTAAACAACTTCACACCAACTGAAGAGAAAAGTTTAGAAGGGAGAGATGCATTGTGGGAAGAAAGGACTATAGCATGGAAAATAAATAATTAAATACTGAAGAAATTGCAGTCAATTCTTATTAACTGAGGTAATCCATGTGGGTGGGATGGAAAGGGGAGAGGAGCCTGCATTGCCTTTGAAATTAAATAAATTAATTATTGAGTATAAGAGTGGTTTAACTCTAGTTAAGATGAGAGAAGCCTAATGCATCAGAAAAGCCAAGACCTGATGAGCAGTTACTATGCTCTCCTAGGCAGGAATGGATGGACACAAGTCAGGAGGTGAACAGGGAAGGGCTAGCCCCCACAAGAGGAAGTTGGTATTACCAGGAGCTCCTCTTTCCCTACTATAAGAACAGCTCATTCACCCTGCCCAGAAAAGACAGAAGTTGGCATTTAGCACTGAGCACTCAGACTGTCCTAGGAACTAGAAAGCTGAGCCAATTCAGACAAGTCCATGACAATGTATAGCCTTTGATAGGCCATGATCAGGTGCCTTGTGTCCATCAGAAGTACCAAAAATTTGTCACATGGGGTGCTGTACACTTGACTCTCAGCTTAGCTACTGAGAGACTAGGATGAGTCACTAACCCTGGAAGAGCTTCCCGAACCCTACTGTGCAATTCACATTTGTTCAAGGCTTTGTTTTGAAGACAGAATGAGATGGTCTATGATTCCCTCCTAAGAAGATGCACAAATTAGCCATGCAGAAGCTGCATCCTTTTGAAACAGGCTGAGGAGGATGGAGATGAGTTAGTGATAAAGGGATTCTTCTATGTTCTCTCCAAGGTGAGTTCAGGGGGTTCATAGATGTAGAGATGTAAGGGAAGGAAAGAGGGAAGAAGACAGGAAGGAGAGGTGGTAGAGGTGTAGAAGGAAGATGAGGGGGAGGAGAAGGAGGGAGAATGAGAGAGCTCTTCCCAGGTAAGAGCACTGGTGTGACTGTTAGCAACCAAGACTCTCCAGAGCTTTTCAAGACACCTTCATTCTCAGGCACCCTCAGTTTGAGCAAAGAATAGGTTCTGTTGAATTGGAAATACTTACTGGTGGGTTTCTCTACAGATACACCCCTACTTTCTCCTGTCTTTCCAAGGACTTCTGTCTTCAGTGCAGGTCCCCCAAAACCCTGCTTTCTGAATTTGAGCTATGTTTCCACACAGCATTTTGGTTCTGCTTTTAGCTTTTAGTCCTGAGAGGAGGACAAACACAACACTCACTCAGAGGTCCTGATGAAAAGACAAAGAGAATACTACTTTTGTGTCCTTGCCAACAGATGTAGGAAAGCCATTCTGAGGCTAGAAGAGCTAAAGCTTTGGTTCCTAGGAATTTGGCTTCTTCCCCTGAAGAGACGGAAGTTGCAAAGCCGCTATCTGCTCAGTCTGAATGCTCTTGAGATATCCTGTTTCCTTTGTGCAACATTCTCGATTAGCCTCCTGTTGACTCTGTCCTATTGTATGATAGATGTGGCAGATTCTGTCAGATTTCTCATTAGAAAACAGTATATAAGGTGCTGCACTTCTTAAGAAGCTTGCTTGGCATAAAACATAGCGTGTGCAAGATCTGATGATCCCAAACCTTCTCATCTTCTCTGTTTTATTCTCGTCACCCTCTGATCTTCTGGTTCCTCCCTCTCTCTCGGGATCCTGTTGCTGAAGAACAACCTGCTGGTCCAGGTCATTTGGCTGCTGGAGTTCCCTGTCCCTGGTCCACAGATTTATCAAGTTCTAAGGCAGTGAGTCTCAAACTTCCAATGATTCTATGCTAGTTTCTCATGTTGTGGTGACCCCCAACCATAAAATTATTTTGTAGCTACTTCATAACTGTAATTAGCTACTGTTATGAGCCATAATCTAAATATCTGATATGTAGGATATCTGATATATGATCCCTGTGAAAGGGTTGTTAAAAATCAAAGGTTGTGTGGGTCATGACCCACAGGTTGAGAATCCTATTTCTAAGGAATCATATGATCAGGAGGAAGTTTGGAATATAAGGTACTAACACCCGCCTAAAAGAATGTGGAGGTTTTGTTTGTTCTTATATTATATTCTATTCAAGGATCACACAGATATCTTTAATGTCACAGAAGTAGAAAGGTGATAATAATGATGATAGCAATGAAAATAGATGATAAGTAATTGATATAGTAATAGATATTTACTATATAAGTGATAAATAAATAATTTATAGGCTAGTAAGTAGAAATTAGATAATTGATAGTCAATAGATGTTAAATATGTAGATGATAGATATATAATTGATGTATTAATATATGTTAAATAGATTATAGGTAGATAGATAAATATATAATTAGCAGATTAATAGATGTTAAATATATAGATGATAGATTTATAATTGGTGGATTAATACATAGGCTATATATATATATAATATATTGAGATAGATAGATAGATAGATAGATAGATAGATAGATAGATAGACAGACAGACAATAGGCAGGTCCCCTGCAATATATATCAGACAACATCCTTGGTGCTCGAAATAGGGAGGGAATGAGATACACAATAAGATACCACACTCTAGCCATAACCTAACCTATGTGTGATACATGGTGTGTTATAGTTGTCAGGACAACTGCAACTATGAATATCAGGACTAGAAAGTATATGTCCTTAACTTCTGAGTAGAATAAGCAATTAACAGCAACTCAATGGTAAGAGGAAAAGTAGAGCATTAAAGAGGGGTGAGCTTTCTTGGAAGAGGCAGAAGAGCATTAGGACCCCAACAGAAGAAAAGAAAATGGAATCCAGGAACTAAACTACAAATTGCATTCCCAACATATTCTTGTACAATCAGTCCTCACTGGCAGTTGGCTTTTTTTCATCCATAAGCCTCCTCTCTGCATTAAAACACACAATCAATACACAGCAGTCATGTTTCTAAGTCCCTCAGTCAAGACCTCTCTGACTTGCTTAGCTATACAAACTTTCTTAAGTGCTGGCTTCCCCAAACCCCTACTGTTTTCTGCAACAGACCTTGAGGCTCTGCTTTCTCCTCCTGTCTGCCTGGCTCATCCTCAGACTGCTAACTGAGATCACACTAAAATTCATTCACCAGACTCATTTCTCACACAGGCAGACCCAGCCACAGAGTCAAGGGATGAAAATCCTGCACTGAGCTGGCATGATAGGTCAGTAGAACACAATCCAGGTACACAGAGGATACTGTGTGCAGAATCATCTACCATTGGGAATATGTGAGCTGGTGTGGGCTTGGAAGGATCACAGAATACAGACAGAAAGATGTACAGGGCAGTGCAACACCAGACAAAGGAGAGCCAAGGTAGAAAGTGGGAAATCAGGAAGTACAGGGAGGCAGAGCCACTGCATGTACCTCTGCACCGGTACCCAGAGTCAGATCAAACTCTAACACCAGCCCCAGATCAAGTATCTTTCTCTCTATGTCATTCTTGCTCCAAATGTCATTTCAATCATATGTCCTATGGTTCTCTAGAAGAGTGTAGAGCAACATTCAGATAAGTGCACAGCAGGGCAAAGGAGTGGAAGCACCCAAGGTGCCCATTAAGAGGAGTTAGTGAGCAAAATGTGGTTCATGTATAAAAGCAATAGTGTCTGACCTCCAAAATAAGAAAGGTTTTGATGTGTACCCCTGCATGGGTGGCCTTTGGAACTATTTGACTAAATAAAGCCAGTTCAAGAAGGGTCCCAAGAGGGATGAGAACAGAAAAACTCATAGATACAGAATGTACAACAGTGGATTGCCAAGAGCACATGGAGAGAATGAGAGGTTGGTGTTTAATGAGTACTGAACTCATCTAAGGAAATGGAGCAGGTCTTGATTCTGGTGGCCATGCTGACAGCAGGTCAACTCACTGCTATTGATCCATGCATTGAGAAATGGTCAGAGTGGTCAAGTTTATTAATTGCATTATACTATAACAATATATTTTAATTACTGATTGCATCCAGGATATGCTAGTACACGCTTGTGATTTCCAGCCCTCGGGTGGCAGAGACAGAAGGGTCAATAGTTTGGGCCAGCTTGGGCTACATAATAAGACCCTATCTCAAAAAAAATTGTTTAAAAAAACCATTGCCTACCACAAATTCAGAATTGTACTGTGATCTGAGGGATCAGAGGTCAGACTGACTCTAACGTAGGGACTTTACATCTTCTGATCTGAAATTCACACAACAGATCTTGAATCACAGTGTACAACTTTCAAGTCCTTGATGCAAGCATAAACTTACTCTGCAAAATGCCCCACCCCACACAATGTCCTCATTTATCTCAAAGTGCCAACCCTGGCTTGCTTCAATAATCCTCTTTTCTCAATGCCCAATGCCAGCCTCCATTGCCCGATCCTTTGGCCAGGATGCTACCAATCCCAGCATCAGAGCACAGGAAAGGCTTCTTATGAAACCACCAAGACGAATCTGAATTAGCCACACGACATGTGCATGTTGCTTCTGATTAGAGCCTTTCTGCCTACTTGTGTGATAACAACAGAAAATGCTACCTTTGGCAGGCTTTCTCTCGGGATCAGGACCATGGAGAGCTCCAGGGAGCTGTGTTTCCTAACACTGAGCTGCCACCTTCTGCTTGTCAGACTCACTCTTTCCCACACTGCACCATCACATCAGAGGTTGGGTGTAAGGGAGGAGGTCAGCAGGGGCTTTGCAAATGCTAAAAGCTATGCCACATGTACTGGAGAAATGACTATTTCTCAAATGAACAATTAAATTACTCTTGGTAAGTAAAACTAGCACCAGATAGTAGCTCTTTATACCCTGCACTCTGATTAAATAAATAAATAAAAGGTGACCTCATATTAATTTGAAATTTAGAAATGATCTCATTTATAAAGGTTACTGCCAATTCTCTAACATCTCCTACTTACTGAAGTGATAAGAGTATGTTCAGACTTGTATCCATGCATCTCCTGCCAAGATCCCATGAGGTATTATAGAAGCATCTATCCCCCAGCAGAACAGTCAAGGGTTTGATGTTCCTTGAAATACTGCCAACACACATTCTTTAGAATTTTTTGAGGGGTTTAAAGGTACAGTATCTACAGGGACACAGGACTCGGTTGCCACCTGTTTCTCTATCCCTGAGCATTTCTAAAGGTTAGGAAAACTGAATCAAAAGTACAAAGAGAATACGGAAGAATTTGCTCTCTCTGTTGTGTAGAGAGAGCACCCTAGGTCTCAGCAGGATGCTGAGCCCTTTGACACTTGCTTCTAGATATACCCACCTCTTATGCCTTCATGTGCTCCCCTGAAGTTTGATCTGCATTACTGGTGCAAGAGAAAACAGGTGACACCAAATGCCCCAAGCAAAAGGAAAGCATTTTCATGCATAGTAAACATCAAAGGGAATTATACTCAGCAAATATTTCATTCTCCAGTAAAGCCCTCTTTCAGTTGGCCTTAAGGATGAGTTTAAGACTACCCCAGTGACAGCATCCAGATGAGACACAGAAAAAGAGAAGTTGACAGTCAGCAGATGAGAGACCAGTCTGTGTCTAGCATTTGGAGGGCTTGGATTGCTAAGGATGAATCCTCGAGGCAGGGGTGGAAAATAATCTAGAGCTCACACCTAGAAACACTGTTATCCAGATAGATTGCTAGAAGGGACACTATTGGCAACAGTTACTTAGGGATGTTTTTTTTTTTTTTTTTTGTATAATTAAGGCTGGCTATCTAACATTCACTTAAACTTTCTTATGTTTCTTTACTGGCAAGGGGCAATTGCAAACTCATGGTTCCACACTACATGCACATGGGTCAGAAGACAGTTTACAGGTGAACTCAGGTCTTTCCTCTCACTGCATGGGTTCCAGGACCACACTCAGGTCATCAGGCTTAGCAGTCCATGTCTTTACCTGCCAAGCCATTTCATCAGTCCATCCCTAAACTTCCAAACTATAAGCTACACTATAAAACACATGACTTTCAGCTAGAGGATGGGGAATGCAATATTTGGTCAGTTATCATGTGAGTTATCCTTTCTGAGACCTTGTTATATTTCAGATCTTTATATAGGAAACAGGTGCCTCATTACTTTTATAACAGTCCCCTGAAGAAAGAATTTGGTCATATCTTTTCTATAAATAAGTTGAAGAGGCTGGGAGAGGTAGATTAACCTCCCACTTCAAGGCAGCGAGTCAGCACACTAGCCTGGCCACTTCCCAATAGCTTGCTTCTGACCATAGAAAAATCAAGTCTATTCTCTTGGTTACTGTTGGACTCTGCATAACATTAGCTCTACCACACTGCTACATCTGTTAATATGTAGCAAAGAGGAGAGAACATCTTGGCTCAGAGGCAGAGAAAGCAGTAAGGAGAGATTACAGAGGAGAAAGGGGAATAAGATGAATCTGAGTCTGGAGGCAAGATGAATCCAGTTCTAGTCAGATCACTAGAAGATATAAGTCAGCCTTGAGCAGCCAATGCACAGTGATAAAGATCTATAACTGGAAGACAGAACACTTGCTCAGAGTGATGAAACTCATATACAACTCGCCAAAATTTGTGATGCTGAGAATGCCCTTGCTAACTGATGCCAGGAGTTTGGGGATACTGGACACCTCCAGTACCATCATGCATGACACTCTGATGGAAGCTAACCTGCTTGAGAAGGAGAAAGGGTGTTCTGGTGTGTCTGTTTGCCATGGCTTGATGAAGTGTTAAATTATGCTGGAAAGATAAGAAAAGCAATATGTGTCTGCAGGGATGACTAACACGCCCGACCCTCTGATTCTGTTTGTCCAAATAAAATGTTTGTTGCAAAATGTGCCAGCATCCCCAGTCAGAAGACACTGGATCCTAAAACACAGTATGACTTCTGCACAGCAAAGTTTTGTGGGAATGGAGCACCTCATACATTTGGGCAACTCTGAGGAGCCTGATGCTATAGGATTGCAGGGAGTCAGAACTCCCAAAAGATCCACGCCTGAAAACAACAGGATGGAAACTTCCATCTCAGGGAGGAATTTTCCACTGTGAAGAATGGAGAATACTCCTCTAATTGGCTGAATGATAATGAAATTTTGTTGACCCAAATGAGAGGGTCCGAAGGAAGTCTGGAAGCCTCAGGGTAAGAGTTGTCCTGACTCACTGGCTGAGAGATCCACATGGCCTCCTCCCTAACTGCCTGTCTGCTCCTCATGCAGCAACCTGTGGGTCTCTGATGGTCTCAAACTATCTCCACCGGTCCCCAGGGCCATGTGTCCCTTCATTTGTTCTCATCCATTCAGGAAGCATCATTTGTTGACACTCTGACACTCTGAGATTTGCTGGATTATCAATGTGGGAATTTTCACCCCTCCATACTAGTCAGTTTAGCTGGAGTCATATATTTTCACTCTTAAATTAGACGTAGAATACATTTCTCTTCTATATGACTCTACAGTAAAAAATTACAAACCATTAACAAAGGGGTGAAAAAGGAACAGAGAGGAGCTCCTCAGTAGAAGCCTCTGTAATTACCAACGGCATCCGACACATCTGAAACAGCCAAGAACATTTAGTTCATAAGAAGAACATTTAAGGATACGTTATCTTTAATTCAATATTTCTTAACCAAAGGCTTGGAAAAATTAATAAGCTTGATTAAAGAACTGAAAAGTCTCTCCAACCACATTAATAAAGGTTCTGAGAACTCCTCTCAGGAGGACTGCTCGATGCATTCATTATTCTCTTTTGCCTGTGAGCAAATCATGGCATTGGTTGCCCACACCTGGGCCAACAACCGACAAAAATGCTTCAGGGAAATCAAAGATGCTACAGAGGCCACAAGGAGTCAGTAACCTCAACTCAGTCTTTGTCTTTCTAGAGGTCTCGTGTGGGTAACATTCAAATGAATATCAGTTTATCCTCTCTAGAGAAATCATGGTTGTTGTATTTGCATCTAGTTAATGAAGAAGTTCCCTCTGGACTGGGTGACTCAGACAGGCCCCACTCCAGATGAGTCAGTAGGCCTCCATCACCAGCCAAACTTTCCTGGATCTTCTCACACCAGACAGAAAACAACTTTAACCCTAGAAAAAGACAAAGAAGAAGTATACTTTCTACTAATGGTCAGACTTTGCTTTTTCACCTGTTTGGGGCACACATCTGCATAGTAAACTAAGGGGATCTCATACAAACTGATGTCAGAATGGTGGAGGAGATGACCCGTCATCACAGGACAGTTGGAGTATGTATTCTGTAGTGCAAGGACCATGTCCTATGTTCCCTGCCTGGCTAATCTGGAGTCTCATCACTATTGGAACCACCCAACCCCACTACTTGCCCTCTGCTCCTGCTTTCATTACAGCATAAGGTCAATCTCTGTCACCCTTGTAACAGGATGAAAGTGTTCATATACACAAATAACAAAAATGGACTCAACAGGTATGTGAGTGTGTGTGTGTGTGTGTGTGTCTGTATGTGTGTTGTTTGTGTGTGTGTGTGTATGTTGATATACACCATAATAGTAAAAGAGGCCAACAATTTGAGAGTAGGAGATATACAAAGGTACCTGGTAGGAAAATGAAGAAAGCTATGATGTAATTCTACTTACTAAAAATGGTAGATTTAAAATACATAATAAAATCTAAATACAGTTTTCTTTTAAAAATAAGTGGTGTTGGTGAGTGTGTGTGTGTGTGTGTGTGTGTGTGTGTGTGTGTGTGTGTGTGTAGAAAGACAAGGGGGTGTCAGTGGTTAAGGGCACTGATTGTTCTTCCAAAGGACCCAGGTTCAATTCCCAGCACCTACATGACAGCTCATAACTGTAACTCTGCTTCCAGGGAGATCTGATGCCTTCTTCTGGCCCCCACAGGCATTGCATGATACATGCAAGTAACACAGACACAACATAAAAGGATAAAAATTAAAGGGGGAAAACGATATAAGGAAAATATTCCTGATTCCCCAACCCCAAGCCTCTTACACCCTCTGTGGACACAAGCTACACAATAAGTGTGTTAAATAGAAGGAAACCCTAGGAGAGATACACCGCATACTGGATTAGGTAACCTTGCCAGAAATATCCAGCATTTATTGAAGAGAAGGTTAGACCTCCAGCCTAGCTCCAAGACCTCAAGCTAGACAACCATACTTGAAGCTAGCAGAAAATCAATGATAGGAGAAGCTGGTCTCCAACGTCATTCTCAGCAACTGTGTCTCAGGTTGGATTATACTCTAGTCTTAGACCTGTTTCTTATATTTGTAGCACCCCCTTCTGCTATGTTTCTCACATGTGTGTTGTATTATGTAATCTGCAGCCACTCAGTGTTCAGCTCCCTGCTTGACCCAAGATGTTTTCTAAAGATCATCATCCCAAAGGAAACTGGAGGTTTGCCTGGACTCAAATATGATACTAACATCTGGATCCTTGATTCTTAAGTTAAAAATAAATTAAATGACTATACACATATTATATATAACACCTACCTATTATATATGTGCGTGGAGATTGTGAACATAAGGAGATACACTTAAAACAAAGATATATGAAAGACATTTATTGAACTATCAGCTTTTTATTTTCATAATACTAAAAATGAAGGTTAATTACACTCCTCTCTCTTGGAATTCCCAGTCTGTTAAAAATTATCTGAAAGTGGTATTTGACAATGGGTGGAGAATAGTCCACTCATACCAATGGCTGAGATAACTGAAAGAATTCGACAACTCTCTTGGATGTAAGAAAGACATTTGCTCCAGATCCCTCGTGTATATAGTAGCAGCAACACACCACACCACGTACAAGTGGAAAGGAGCTTTAGACTGTTTCCAAGTTGTTTTATCACATGGCATCATGAAACAACACTTGACAGGCTCCTGCTACCGCTAAGAAAAGGGGAGCCACCATTATCTTCCTGAACTCTGTGAGTTTAAGAGCACAGGTCTGAACGGAGTGTTTCTAAAGACCCTCTGCTTCTTCTCTTCCTGCTACAATGCCACAAAATTCAAGGACAGTGCGTGGAATTATCCACACCAGGCAGGGTGTTGCCATTTGGTTAATATTGATTACAGGACTGAAGTCAGGTAACAGAGCATGGGTATGAAGGGCTATACCCCTACATTCTGGAGAGTATCTATTAGGGAGCTCTGAACCCTGCAGTCTCAGGAGAGTGCTACATTCCTGTTCACACACGGAGCTAGGGAGACCTGTCTAGCACTGTCTCGCCATCTGCTTTCCACCATCAGGAGCGTGACCAGAAGAATGTAAGATGATGTACCCCTTCTCCCTTTCCCATTTGATGCTCAGCCCCCTAAGGCCTCTCTGCTGAATGGATGTGCGCCTCTGATTCTGGGTTCTGTCTTTAGCACCACCTACAGACAGAACCTGCATGCTCTCCTTCCTTCCAGTCTGTCAGAACAGGGCTCGCTAACTTTCTACTCAACCTTATACCCTGTTGTCTTCCCCCTCCCCCATTCTACCAGGAAAGGCTGTTCCATGCCTTTCCGGCCATCCTTGGCCGTTGATGCTGTCTTTTCCAAAAAAAAAGTTCTCACACCATCTCTCCTTTGTTCAACTGTATTGCACATGAGATCTCTGGTCTCATGGGGGTCAGAAGTCTCTCTCACCAACAGGCTGAAATAATCAATCAGAAACCCAGGTTGGAAATAAAAACAATCACTTGACTTTAAGATAGGAGGACATGAGGTAAGTCTTGATAGTTATGACAGAGAAAACAGATGCTTCTAAGAAGAGCTCAGAAAAATAACATTGTCAAGAGAACTAGAGAAACAGTGTCTTGGCTAAACCTGTGCCAGGCCCACCCACCCTCTGTGCCAGAGCCAACATGATTCATAGCATCTTCTCCTAACCAAGAACATTTTCACAACCTCTTCTAGCCCATGTCCCTTTCCACCACGGTTGATATACACGCTTATGTACTTTAATGTGAGCTTGCTACATAAGAAAACAAGATGGGTGATATATCAGTATTAATTTGTAATGATTTCATCTATTTTATCTGTGCCTATGCTTAGCAAAAGAAAGAATAGACTTACTTTTTTTGTTTTCTGGATTTTTTATTCCCATTAACTAGATAGGTAATAGTCACTAACTGGCAAGTCTGCTTCTAATCTGACCGAGTATGGTGTTTTATATTAACTGTCAACTTGACAGGATCTAGAGTCAGCTTGAAGACAATTTCTGGATATATGTGGGAGCTTCTAGATTAGGCTAAGTGAGGTAAGAAGAACAACACTGACTACTCGACAACATAAAGAGAAGAAAGTTCTCTGAATACAAGTGAGCATGACTCTGTATCCTGATGATGGAGACAATGTAACCAGACCCAACCTGCTGCTATACCTTCTTCTCCACAAAGGAACTGTGATTCACAGTAACCCTTCTTTCTGGGATAAGACAAGTAACTAATCATACCAGGTTAATTACAAAAGAAAAATATCTTCCATGTGAAATATAAATATTAATTACATGTAAAATCCCTATTTAAAACACCATGTAGCTTTCCCATTGTGTCAGGAATGGGTCCTTGTTCTTTTCAAATACAGTTTGCTTTATTTCACAGCCAAACTGGGTACTGTTGCCATCCCACGCCTGTCCTTTACAGACTTAAAGCTGTACAAGGTCACCCAACAATGAGTCAGAGGCGGACACCGTTCAGTCCTCCACTGTAACAATGCTGCTCTTGGGTTAAAAGAATAAAGAAAAAATCTTTTTATATAAACTGTAGATTTATTGATTTCAGATTAACTCATTGTCACTGATAGAAAAAAAATTGTACTAAATAGTAAGAATTCAATTTAGAGGTTTTGTCTTTGAGTTGGTTGTTTGAAGTTACCTAGTTTCTTAGGCAACATAAAAAAGTAATCTGAATATCTCAATGCCATGTGGCCTTTCAGAATGTGTTTCTTTATGGTTTTGTCCTAGTTCCTTTTTTTCTTCTCCACATGAATACAGCCAAGCCTTCAAAGTAAATTGCTCTCAAGCTATGGCATATTTTATGTTCAAGTCTTCTAAGAAATCTTTGCCCTATCTCGTGATATATCTAAAGATACGGAATGGTGTGAGGTAAGAGGGAACTTGTAGAACTATTTGATGAAATGTAAAATTTGACAGCTGTTTACATTAAAAATCATTAGGACTAAAGTCAGGTGTGCTGCCACACACCTTTAATCCTAGCACTTGGAAGGCAGAGGCAGGCAGATATTTGTGAGTTCTAGGACAGCTTCATCTACAAAGGGAGTTCTAGGGCAGCCAAAAGAAACCTATCTTGAAATAGACAAATAAACAAGCAAACAAACAAACCAAAACTCATCAGGACTGGATAGAGCACAGCACATACTACCTCAAAGCAGCAGTCATCAGAACAGTCTAGCTAGAATTGAACCATGACCAGTCATTCTTTTCCAGAGATGTCTTTTAAACACCATAAGTATTAAGCATCAGGTACATCTTGTGTTTGAAAGAAGCAATGGCCTCCTGATGGTGAAGAAGACTTAGCAACAACATGCCTAGAAACCAAGGGTCATGGAGGATGTTCTAGCATTGGAGGCCATGTTGGCAAACCCCAGCACTAATTCTTACTCATTAGCTAGGTACCTTGTTATATTTGGAACTGTGGAGTGGGCACAAGGGACAAGGCATCTCCAAATTCATTTCATCATTCCTGTATTTGTAAATACCATGTGACAGTTTGGGTACCGATAAACAGATATGAAGCGGGGCTGTCATTTTTATACCAGGGATTTAGATGATGACTAAAAGAATGAACTCTAGATTGTAGTTATGAAAACAGCACCTGTCATTTATCTGAATGATTTCCCCTGTCCATCTCTGAGTCTCTGCTGTTCTGTCTGTAAATAGAATAACTATAACCTTCATAGGGTTATTCTGAGGCTTCTCAGAGCCAAGGCATATAAATCATATCAGTGATTATCTCATTTCAATGAGAAAAACTCGTTGGCCTATGTCATTGCTGCCATTACTATTCCTTCTTCTCTGTCTCTCACCTCATCCACTTGTCTCAAACACAAACACCTCATTCCTGAGTACATACACTTTGTGTTGGTTTAAATGAGGATGGCCCACATAGGTTCATGTGTCTGAATGCTAGATCTTAAGTTTTTGGAATTCTTTGGGACGGGTTCTTTGTCTGAAGAAGTGTGTCACTGGGAATGGGCTTTCGAAGTCCATCTCTGCTTTGTGCCTTAGGATCGGAATGTAAGTTCTCAGCTACTGCTCCATGGTTATGCTTGCTGTTTGTCATGCTCTGCACCAAAATGGTCATGAACTCTAACCCTTGGGGAATGTAAACTCCACATTAAATGCTTTCTTTATTAAGTTGCTTTGGTCATGGTGTTTTGTCACAGCAATAGAAAAGTAACTAAGATATATTTTTAACAATGTTTTGTTGAAATTGGCTACTCGGGTGTTGCTGTCATTTGGATCTTAAATGCCTTCAAAGGCCTATCTGTTAAAGACTTGGTGAAAACTTTAAGAACTGAGGCCCCCATGGGAATGTCTTCCTGAGAGAAATTGAGAGACCTTGGTATTTTATTCCTGCTATCCATGTTTCAACAGTGTAAATAAATGGATTTTCCTCAAGCTGACATACCACAGGCCCAAGAACAGCAAGGCCAAATCATGATCTGGAACCTTCCTGCCATAACAAAATATAAACTGTCTCTTCATATGTTGCCTATCTGGGGTCCTTGCTACAGAATTCTTATTAATAGAGATGGTGATGGGTATTCAGAGGCTGTACAGGCCTCCAGTGTGGTTACATTGGGGTCATACATAGTTCATGCTAACAGATTGCAGATGAAAGCCATATGTATGATTTCTAGGCTTAACCTGAAACCATCTCCAAGTCATCATGTGCTGAGCCTGTGTGGCAGAGGATGATATTGAAAGACAGACGATCTTGAATTCCCAAGACACAGGTAGGGTCATTCACATGAGCATATCTAACTGGAATAGACTTCAGCACAAACTAAAACCTAACATTTAGCCAGTTCAAGCACTTATGGTGTTAAATTTTATTAACTCACATCCTAGCCCGCACTAATAAATCTTGCAGTCACAAAGTGAAATTAAAAGCACATGAGTATCGGAGCTGAAGAGATGGCTCAGCAGATAAGAGGACTTACTTCTCTTGCAGATGACACAGGTTCAGGACCCAGCACATGCATGGTGGCTCACAACCATCTGTAACGACAGTTCCAGAGGATGCAACATGCTCTTCTCAGCTTCTATATGCATACATTGCATATATATTCACTTACAATCACTCTCACACACATATAAGATAAATACATAAATCCCTTTTTTGAAGATAAGAAGGAAGAGTGACAGAGGGGAAAAGGTACTCAGTGCAGGATTCCAGGAGAAGCATTCACAAAGTCACAAGAAAGATGAGCCAAGAATTCCTCCATGACCTTACTGTTAAGGAACCACCTTTGGATGCTGCCATCTGCTCCCGAAGCATCTATTAGACTTCAGGGGTATTGATCTGTGTGTATTATTTAAGGCTTCAAGAGAAACGTAAGTACAGTCTCTGAAAGTTTCTTGAGGTATGACTTCACAAATGTAACTTCAGAAAGGTTGTCTGGAGCCATCACCACAGGAGTTACACAGTCTACCTCCTTTCTCTGCGTGGGACGTGGGTTCTATTACCTCAATTGCAGTATCCTAAAGCACTTCAGGAGCTGGATGATGACTATCTGAAGGAGAAGTGAGTCCCAGCCACGGTCTGCACAGACAAAGGGATACATCTCTCTGTGCATCTCTGTGTTCTCCGAATTTACTCTCTGACTTATAGACATGCTAAGTGAGCTGACACTAAATGTAAGGAATAAATTCAGATAGATGCTTGCCTTTTCTCTTCAGAGAATAGCACTCACAAATGAAATGCAGTGACCCCAACTGTACCATTTTAGAAAAATGCAAAGAGATATTGTGATGAATGGCCTGCTATGCAAGATAAAAACACTTGTTCCCACCATGCTTCTGCCACAAGAAATACTGTGCAGGCCCAATGCATACATTATCACACCATCCCATGATTGTCTTAGCCTCTGCAGAGGGGAGGACAAACTGTATCCTGGTTTCACATATAAAAGTCTCTCCAGATCTCACAATTATTTATCATACTGTTATTAATGATGAACAATTGTTACTATGCCCTCACTGTGATAAGAAATATGAAAGAACAACTGTGGAAGCGTGTCACTCTTCCACAGTTCCTAAAGATGCTGTAGGGCCACAAGCTTAGATGGCTGGTGACAGAAACCAGAGGGTCTGGCTCTGGTCATAAGCCCAACAACAGGGTAGGGATAAGCAGGGTGAGGTGATGCTGAGACAGTCAAACATGCCGAGCAGTCAGATGGGAAGTGTCACCTCTACTTTCTTATTTCAGAAAAAATCCTTATCATTACAGGATGATAAAGAATGGAAGCTTCAAGATGGTGGGTTGGGGGACCTTGAGTGTCCTGACACCAAGAAAACAAAAGTGAGTATGCCAGGCACAGTGACCTCAATGCTGTGCACTGCACGGGTGTGTCCTGTCCTGCAGGACATTAAACAGGGGTCCAGGGAGTTCACCTGAAAGAGAGCGGGCAGGGGGAGTAGCAGACAAAGACACGAGGAATCATGACCTGTCTATAATCTGATCAGATCGTAATCTTTACTGTTTCACACAGAGCTTATATACACAAAAAGGGTAGGATGTGGGGAAGGGGATGACGCAGGAATGTGGGTATTCAGAGGGAGTACAGATATCTTCCAGAACAGAGTATCAGGGGGATAGAGGTTCAGGGGACATGTCACTATGACACTAACTATGATTCACTTGTCTTTATCTAAGTTGGTACTATCCACCAAGGCTAACTATCTGCAAGGTCTTTGGCTACTCAGGCTTGGCAGCCTTCCACCAAAGCTGCTTGTTTACAATAGCTTATAGCTATCTGTTTCAGTGTTTTTCCACAGAGACCCAAGACTTGGTGCTAGCAGGCATGTATGTCGGGCCTATTGCTGATTTTAGGTCTTCAGTGTAAGCAGGGCTGCCCCTGACACGGGTGTATTTAAACAGATCTGCTGTTTATTTAGTTATTATTCATTTTTATTAGTAGTATCTAATTGCGTTAATTTCTTTAATGTCCTTGTTGGGTATTTTTGCCAATGTGACACAAGTAAGAGTTATCTGAGTAGAGGAACAATTGAGAAAGTGCCATTGTAAGATCTGACCTGTTGACAAGCATGTCTTAGTGCTATGCAGAGGTCTGGTTCTTTGTGCATGGTGCCACCCACGGCCAAGTGGACCTGAGTTTGTATGAGGAAGCAGGCTGAGCACACCAGTAAGAAGCGTTCCTCCATGGCTTCCACTTCAGGTTCTAGTTCCAGGTTCCCACTTTGAGTTCCTGCCTGACTTTCCTCCGTGATGGAGTGTGACTGAGAGTTAAAAGATGGAAAAAAACCCTTTTACCCTCAGGTTGGTTTTGGTCATGATGTTTTATCCCTGAAATAGAAATCCTAACTAAGATATCTAGTAGGTACATAGAGTAATGGACTTCATCTTGACACTGGCATATTCATGCACATCTACCATTGTACTTTGTTCTTTATTCATGACCAATATAATTCCCCATTCCCTCCAACAATATCATCTATTGATTACCCATATATAGTATGTCCCATCAAGTCCCCGTATGTTATCCCCCATTCCCTCTTCCACATCATCCCTACCCTCTCACCATATGCTATCCCCTATCCCCCCCATGCCATCCCCCCATCCCCCCATGCCATCCCCCATCCCCTCCCCCCATGCCATCCCCCATCCCCTCCCCCCATGCCATCCCCCATCCCTCCCCATACCATCCCCCATCCCTCCCCATCCTCTGTTCCATACTATCCCCTCCCTATACACCACCTCCCATCCTGTCTTTCATGCCAACCATCACCCTCCCTCATGCACTATCCCTCTTCCCTTTCCCACATATCATCTCCCATCCTTTCTCTGATACTGCCCCATCTCCTCCTTAGATTCCCTGTACCATCCTCTGTCCCATGTAATCACCTCCCCACGTACTATCTCTCACCCTCTCTCTCACATGGCCCCATCCCCTCCCCACATACCATCTGCCCATCTTCTTTCTACACCATTTCTCATCCCCCATTGCTGGTCCTACTGTTTTCCCAAATGGCCCCCTCTGCTTTCATATCACACACATGCCATTTCTCTTTCATCTTCTCCCTTTCCTTGATGGTTTCCCTCTCATAGTTGATAGTTGTTTCACTCATGTTACACACACACACACACACACACACACACACACACACATATGACCTAAATATACATTCCATATGAGAGAAAACATGTGTGTAATATTTGTCTCTTTGAGACTACCTTATACTGCTTAACATGATTGTCTTAGTTGGTGTTTTATTACTGTGAAGAGACACCATGACCATGGCAACTCTTATAAAGGAAAATATTTCATTATGGCTGGCTTATCATTCAGAGCTTTAGTCCATTATCGTCTTGGAGGGAGCATGTGGCGTGTATCAGACTTGTTGCTGGAGAGGTAGCTAAAAGTTCTACATCTGGATCCGTGAGCAGCGAGCAGAGAGAGAGACACTGGGCCTGACCTGAGCTTCTGACACATCAGAGCCTGTCCCTAATGATGCACCTCCTACAAGGCTACACTTCCTAATATGTCACTTCCTATGAGCCCATGGGGACCACTTTCATTTAAACCTCAACAATGATAATCAACCCCATCCATATTTACTGCAGATGACACTACATTCCTCTTTCTAGCTGACTAGAATTCCATCCTCCATGCATGCCACACTTACTCATCAGCTGGCTCCCAGCATTGGCTCAGGAACAGTGTGGTGCTGACACAGGATGGGCGAATGTGACTAGCCTCAAGCTCACTATGTAACCAAGGATGATCTTGAACTTCTGATCCTCCTTTTTTATTTCCAGAATGCTGATATTACTGGTATACACCACCATACAAGGGTTACATAGTGCTAGAGACCTAATGCCTGGTCTTATGCAGCCTTGGCCAGCACTTATACCAAGTGATCTATGTCCCCAGTCCCAAGTGTAATTTCCATTTGTGTTTACAAATGGACATTGCACATCTTTTCAAGTATTTAGTAGGAAATATACTGGGAAATATCCCTTGGGGAATTTCATTCTTTCTGGCAAACTAGATCGTGTTCAATTTTGATATTTTTAAAATTGTACAAATTTGACATCTGCCTTCCTACCCCATATTTAATCTCTTAAAATGACAGGAAACCTCACCAATCACAAGAAGAGTTTAATGAGTTTATCCTTTCAGTTCCTACTGGCAGAACCCAATATTCCTCTGACATGCCAATCAGACACAGCAGTGCCCAAGAGGCAATTTTCATCTCCCAGAGTTGAAAAGTTCATATTCTCCAAGAATATCTATTCAGTTCATTAGGCGATTTGTGGATTCATGATTTGCTTAGGAATTTTGTATTCTGGAATTCTATATAGACCCTAGAAATTGATTTATTGGATGCTTTAGCAGTTGTCCTCAAGTTTTGATGAAATTCCTGACAGGAAATCACCTGAGGGAAGAGATTAATTCTTCAATTTACCATTAGAAACAGGACAGTCTGAGGTCCTGGCAGGCATGGCAACCTGAACATATGGCTGCCTGCTCACATCTGGATTATGAAGCAGAATTCTCATGCTCACCTGGCATGGTGGTTTGATTAAGAATGGCCCCCAAAATCCCATATATTTGAATGCTTAGTCACCAATCACCATGGAGTGGTACTATTTGAAAGATTAGAAGATGTGGTTTTGTTGAAGGAAGTGTGGAACAGGGGTGTCTTTGAGGTTTCAAAAGCCCGTGCCAGTCTCCCCTCTCTCTCTCGGCTATCTCTCTAATACCATGCCTGTCTGCTGCCATGCTCCCTGCTATGATAATAGACTAAGCTCTAAAACTGTAAGCCAGCCCCCAATTAAAGGGTGTCTCCTTATAGCAATAAAACACCAGATAAAACACCTGGTTTCTCACTTTTCCCTCTTATTGTCTTATTGTCCAGCCCATGACTGTCCTGCTCATGTCCACAGAAACCCAGCCCATGACTATACTGCTCAGACACAGACCAACTCTTTCTGCCTCAGTTTAACCTCAGAAACATCCCCAAATCTGTGTATTCTCCATAATACCAAATCCAGTAAAACTTCTCACACAGTTCCTGGGATGCAGGGCACTCCTCAAGCACTGGTGTTGCAAGAGAATGTGTCCTCCATTAGTGCACGAAGCAGGAGGGAAGAGATGGAGTTCACACAGCTTCCTAGTAAAAGGATCTTTTAAATAGTTTATGCCTGCCTGGGGTTTTTATTTTTATTAAGATTTTAACTTCTTCTGATTAAATTTTGCCCCAAGATATTTCCTTTGGAGCCAGGAAAAAAGGGAGGAAAATAAGAATTCTTCAGGTGATGCCCACATCTTATAACACTTGAAGGTGGTAGAGAGCCCAAATCAACTTCTAATCTCATTTTTAGTTCAAGAGAAGTTTTTTATACAACACCGTATCTCTCTGGTCAGCCATTGAATATTTATGTATACCAGCCACTTTACTAAAAAGAATTAATATAAGAAAATAACAGTGACAGGGAGTGTGTCTCCTCCATTGTTTTCCAGTGCTCCACTTTAACCCACAATACTACACATAGTAGGTGAAAAGCCACTGTCTCAACCAGCTCTGTTCTTGGGTCCTTTGTAATCTAGCTTGCTGGATGTATAGTAACTATATACGAAGGTCACAGGTTTCTCAAGAAAGAGAAACAGAAAAGAAGACAGAGACCAACACTGGTAGTTTTTGTAGGTTGTGGAGACAAAAGAATTTTAAAAATTTATTTATTTACAAATTGAAAGCTCTGGAAGTGGGTAAGATGGCTCAGTGAGTAAGAGCTCTTACTGTGCAAGCATTAGGACCTGAGTTCAAATCCCAGTCCCTGTACAAAACTCCAAGCAGAGTCAGGATCTCTGGAGCTGATTAGACAATTAGTCTAGCTAATCTGTGAGTTCAAGGAGAGAAACTGTCAAGATGAAGAAGGAGGAGGAGGAGAGAGAGGAGGAGAGGAGGAGGAGGAGAGGAAGAAGAAGAAGAAGAAGAAGAAGAGAGAGAAGAAGAAGAAGAAGAAGAAGAAGAGAAGAAAGAAGAATGAAGAAAAGAAGAAGAAGAAGAAGAAGAAGAAGAAGAAGAAGAAGAAGAAGAAGAAGAAGAAGAAGAAGAAGAGAAGAAGCAGCAAATATGGAAGTGAAAATAGAAACATAAACAGAAATGAAGGAAGACATCCAGCACTTATCTCTGGTATCCACAATCCACATACACAGAGAAACAGTCAGGAAGAGAGGGAGAAGGGTAGGAATGGAGAGAGAGCAACATGAGAATGAAAACAACTAGCTAGCACATTTTCTGATCCACTCTTTCTAAGACACTGCCAATCAATGATTCAACCAACATGCCCTAAATAACCCAAGTTGTAGAATGTGGACATGGGGCTAGAACAGAAGAAAAGCCTTCTGACATAACCTCATCAAAGGGGGAAACATGCCAACCAGCTGTCAAAAGGATAGCTGTTTAATTATCAAGGTCCATAAGAGGCTGAACAATACAAATGACAATCATAAGGAAAGGTTGGTTTTTTTTTTTTTTTTTTTCAGAAAAAAATAAAATTTGAAAAATATGCAGAATTTTGTAGCAACAAAGAAGAAGTGGCATGCCAGGTGAGGACCCATAGACAGAAGGCGCTAATGGGAGCTCTGTCTGGCCAGCTTCTATAAGGCTCTCGAAGGAAGGGAATACAGCAGTCAGATCTTGTAAATAAGCTTTCTCTAGGGAACTGAAGAGCTGCTGCAGCTTCTGGTGGCTTTGAGCCGAGTGCTATATATAATATAAAGATGGGTTCATGAGGCTCCAAGCCTTTCTGAGGAGCTACAGGCAGCTAATGTTTGCTTAGGGATGGGGATTCTTTTCCTCTGCCACTGTCATAGCCACTGGTATGTTGCCCATCTTGTCAATAATCTCTGCCTATGCTCATTCAGGCATCCTTAAAGGCATTGGGATGAACATGCAGCACACACACACACAGTTGGAGAAAGTGTTCTCAGGAAAAGAAGGAACTGAGTGGGAGGACAGAAGTCATGCCAAGGCTCATGCCAACTTTAACAAAAGTCCAAGTGGGCAAAGCCTCAAGGGACCCAGTTTCATCCCCTCTACTTTCTCTACCTTAACTCCCCAAATGCTCTCATTTTTTCCTGGTCTCTGCTTCATTCTTGCAGATGCTACTCTGGGAAAGGCATACTTAACTTTTGACCACTTACCCAAGAGCTGAGAAGATTTTTCAGTACTGGGGTAACAATCGCACAGACTTTCACCTTGTCCTAAATAATCCTGCTATACTCATACTGGTGTCTTATTAGAGATTCCTTCATCCTCACTGCTATTGAACTGAGATGACATGCTACTCCTTGGTGATAGGTTTTTTACAAAGCTATACATCAGTTTCAATATTTTTATCTTACATCAGTATCAATATTTATGGTTATAAGCCAAAGACAGACACTTAACAAAGGACACTAAGGATCCTAACTGGATAGTCTAAGAAGACATCGTCCTACCCTAAAATCTCAGTAACAAAGCAAGCCCCATTATGATGAATGAACTGCATCTTGAACTGTGTGACCCAAGAATAGACTACACCTTGAAGCTTGAGCCAAGAATGAACTGCACCCTTGAACTGTGAGCCAAGATTGGACTGTACATCCTTGAACTGTGAGCCAAGATTGGACTGTGAACCCTTGAACTGTGAGCCAAAAGGAGTACTTCCCTTGAGTTGCTTTATCAGGATTTTATCACAGCCATGAGTATGTAATATACTGTTGTTATTTCTGCTGTTTTTGTTGTTGTTGTTTTCAATAAAACTGTAGTCAAACTATGGCACTGGTTCCCTTAATACAAATGGGTTTTTTTTTATCATTAATAGTTAACATAAACTCTTAGTTTCTATTAACTCCAGAGAACATCCCTTTCTTCCCTCTGCGGGCAAAGAATGGCTATGCTGTTTACAAAAGGAACCTTGAAGTGAGCTTTGTATGTCTTGATGATGCATTACTTAAGATAAACCAGTGTTAGTTTAACATGTTTTTAAATCTGCATATAATATAAACCTCCAGAAGAGTTTTGCAGACAGTGTTAGTGTGCCTGGAATAACCTGACCTTAATGGAGCAGAAATCTTCATTCACAGTCCTGTAGATTCTTAGGCTTAAGATATCTTCAACCAGATATTCCTGATGTTCAATAGAAAAACCAGAACTGAAGACACAAAACACATGGTGAGAATCACTCATGGCAAAGAGCATGTCATTAAGCATTAAGTGATCCATTCATTTTAATGTTCACCACCAGGAATACTACATGTTTTTTCAGCCTTTCACCTGTTATCTAGATCAATGTCTAATATTCTCTCTCTCCTCTCTCTCTCTCTCTCTCGTCTCTCTCTCTCCTCTCTCTCTCTCTCTCTCTCTCTCTCTCTCTGTGTGTGTGTGTTGTGTGTGTGTGTTCACACATGTGTGTGCAATCTTTCTTCCTTCCCCTGGATTCCTTTAAGTAATGAAATAGGATCTGGTCAGCAAAATTAATCATAAGAGCTGTGTGACTTTTTATTTCACTCCTGATCTATAAAGAATAGGCAGCATTTGATGTAAAAAAAAAAAAAAAAAAAAAAAAAAAAAAAAAAAAGCTGGCATTCAAATCACACCCACAGAATCAGAATCAGCTGTAGAAAAGGCATGCACACTGAATCATGAAAGAGCAGAGTACTGTCTGTGTTCACCACGATTCAATCTGTATCTCTCTCCTTGGCTTCTTGCAAATGGTGTCCAACCCCATCCATTCACTTGGACATCTGCGGACTCCAGTGGTGATACAGGCTGTGGCCACCATCCCTGAGGGGCTGGGCATCCAAGCTGAGTACCATTGGCTCAGACATTATGCTGCAATGATGACAAACTGAGTGAAGAGGCAAGAAGAACATGAAACCACAAGTGCTGCCCCAGAGGATGCTCCCACACATCCTCTCTGGGCACAGCAACAGCAGATATTCAAAGAAGCAATCTACCTCTAGTCTGACAGAAAGTCCCTGAGCCTCATTAAAATGAGATGGTGACTCTCGAGAAGTCTCATCATCCACTGCTCCCAATCTGCTGAAATATTCAGCAAGGCTAACAACTACATGCCTGAAGGAATTAATAACAAGAGTGTGAAAGCCTGTCGCCAGCTACAGCTCCAACCAGGTTGGGTTGTGAAGAAGTCAAAGTTTCCCTTCATAGAAAGCTTTAGGCTCATGGGGTTAAACTGTTTATCTTCATCTGCAGCATGGAGCTGCGCTTTAGCCTGTAGAAATGCCAAAAATTCAGAAAGAGCCAGATTCAAACATCCTTTGTGGGATTCAACTTTTACATCAGTTCATGCATTTTTCAGTCCTCCATCACCCCACCCATCCATCTCTCCTTCTGTTTATTTTACACACACACACACAACCACACTCTTTTTGGCATTAACTGGGTACTTACCCCTTCATACACAGAAAAGTGACTGACAAATGTGCTTGCTTGGGAACTGCAGCAGTCCCCATTACCCTTTACACCTATCCTATAAATTCTCCACCTGAAGACAGTCCTGCGCATCAGTCCACTGAGTCTAGAAGTCTGCAGCTAGATCTTTAGACATATCATCTTTTTACTGCCTAGAAAGCTTTCTCCACTTCCCACTTGTTTAAGTAGCTTCCAGTCCTCTTTCAAAAACCCGATTCTGAAGACTTCTTGTCCCACCCAAGGGTTCTACATAAATTTTCAACAAACAAACCATAAAGACTCCTTCTGTCATGGCAGTGACATAATTAAATCCCACAATACATATCATTGTGCACTATATTCTCTGTCCCACCACTTACCATGAGATCTTGCCTACTGCCTATGTAAGGACATTGCCACAGAAGACATCAGGCATCTCATAGTCATATGGCCATTTCACATTCAGGACACTCTTGGCCAAACATAGATTCTGTAACTCCCTTTATCATCATCATCATCATCATCATCATCATCATCATCATCATCATTATTTCCTTGAGTTTTAACCATTTCTCAAGAAATCCTGAGAAAATACTAAACCCTATGATTTGTCTGCCTTTATGTTTAATCACATAGGATATCTCCCTTCTTGTCTCCTGTTCTCCCTTCCTAGACATCCCCCTCCCTCTTCCTCTTCCTCTTCTATTTCTCCTCTTCCTCCCTCTTTATCCCCCTCCTCTTCCTTTTCCTCCTCCTTCTCTGTCTCCTCCAGTACAATTATTTTTCTAGGAGATTGGACATAGAAAATTAGCTCTTATGCTTCCCTATAATATGCCCTGTTGGTATTATTCGGAGAAGAACAGAATAGCATAGAGAAAAGTTTTTGACTGGCAGGGTGGAGGGAAAATTATTACCATAACTAACCCTGGGAACTGGATTCTTTAACCTTAGAGTAGAAACTCTGGCACCCCTAACTTACATCATGGAGCCTCCAGAACCCTACAGCTGATGCCTTCCATGACTGACCAATCTCTGAAGTTACTGTGCCTATCTGAAGGACCAACTAGACTTACATTAGTTTGTAAAGGATATCTGGAAGACTTCTGTGAATGGTGGCCTTCATTAAGTTACTAGTGTCTTGGGACACATAATGTGCTTACCAAAAATGGTAATTATCAAGTGTGGGTGAAATTTATTAATTGTCAGTGACGGGCTCAGCTGTAGATAGAACATCTGTATCATACACATCCTCCTGGAGGCTCAGGAACCATCACAAAAGAGCTACATATGTGGCAGGGCTAGAGTTAAACCCTGTCTTCTGGATGTATCAGGACCACCACACTCACAACTGTGATTGCTTTCACAAGACCTATGAGAAGATCAACATTCTATCATGGAATATGGAAGGATTCAAGAGTTCCCAGACTAACTGAGGAGTTACAGACAATTGATAGCTTCTGGGGGAAGGCCAGGCAATTTTAAGGGTAGGCTCTTGGTAAGCTTACCATGCTCAGTGAGTAGCATCACAGTCAGGAATATGTACACAATACAAATTTGAGTCCATGGGCTATTTTTTTAAAGGACACAAAGTCGGGGGTCAGGGGTTGTGGTAGAGATGCGGGTAGTTACAAGTCAGAGCTGCGGTGGATGCGATCAAACTATGTTGTATGAAATCTCAAAACTATCAAGTAGTAATTATCCAAGATTTAGAACCAGAGGGCAGGAAGCAGGAGGTGCTGTATCTAACGTGTGCTGCTTGGAGGAAAGGCACAGCACAATGGCAGGAAGCAGCTCTCTGTTCACTTCCCAACATGAGCATGTGGACCCAACCTATCTATAGCATCATACAGGATGCCTAAGGCCAGAACACTGGAATTCCAAATGCTATTCCCCAGTAAGCTGAGGTAAAGCAGGCTTTTCAGCAGGTAGCTCTTAATTCTGAGTAGCAAAGAACACCTCATCCCTGAGGCAGAGAATGGCCAGCAGTGAGGTTCCCTTCACATCAGCCTGTCACCTTAAAGGGTTCATACCCATCCTCTGCTATCAAGTCTTGAAGCCCCTATCAGGACTGAAATTCAGTCTATTAATGCCTGAGAACCCAGTTGCTCCCTGGAGCTCAAATGCAAGCCTCAGCCCCATCTCATAGTCATAAAAATGTACTAATTAAACTCTCATCCTCTGAAATAGGAGGAGATGACAACCCATAAGATGGCTAATTCTGAGGTCACCCTGACCTGGAGGTGAAGACTTGTTTGTTCTTATTCACTTGAAATGTATCCTGTTATGTAACTGGAATACCCAGCAGAAATAGCTCTTCGGTTGAACAAATTATGTTGTGCTCCCTCCTACAGGGTGTTCATGTGCATAACTTGTTTCTTCTCTCTGGCCTCCAGGTACCTTGGCATCAAGGCTGGAGACAGAGGGCAAGAAACAAAGGAAGAAAATCCTCAGCTTTTCAGTTTCCATTGCTGTCCTCTCTGCATGAATTGAGAAAAGCTTTCTGATAAGACACTCCTTGCTCACATGCAATTAGGAGGCATCCTATTTGGGAACAGCTGTGGCTAAGCCATCACCAACACCAAGTGCAAACAAACTCCTTACTGCAAGGGACAAGGGCTCACATAAGAGGGTGTGCTAGTAATAATCTAATAACTGAATAAAAGAATTCTTTTTTTTTTAAGGAGAAATATGTGTGCTAAGTCAGAATATATTTTGTGAGCACTAGAATTTGCTCAGTTCCTGTTGCCAGGGCTGCAGATCCAGAACAGCCTGCTATAGAGTTTGTACCTTCATTGAAAAAAAAGCAGATTCTCAGAGTGACCTAGTCTGACTGTGTCAGGGTGAGAAGGTCAGTTGTCAGGGAGGATGGAGGATGAACACCTGGCGGGGGGATCAGGGAGGCTGACATCCAGCTGTCTTCCCAAAGAGCTACACCAGAAGGACCCAGGTCAAAGCAACAGGATAATCTGAGGCTGACCACCACGTGTGATGGTGTTTCCTGGGAACTCCTTGATAGAGACACATTAATGTAGATGCATGTCCTTGCCCCCAGCAGAGAGATGCAACATAGAAACCATAGGCCTCCTATCTGTTGATTGAATACATAGGGGGAAAAGTCATGAGATCGACTTCTAACCAATCAGCTTCCTGTTAATTTGCTTTCTATTTTAGGTAAATATTGTTGTGAAGTCATTTGAAGCTTTGTCTACCAACCCTCTACTTATTGCCAATTTTCACCTGATAGTGAAAAGTCTCTTGTGTGCAGGGTGTCATTCATTTGAGCAGTTCAAGTACGTGAGCCAGGTCCTCAGCACACCAGGTGCTGGAAGCATCTACTGAGACAAATTATATTAAAATCAGAGTGGGATTTACCCAATAGTCCCCTAACCATTCACACATTGATATGACTTAAATGTCGCAGATAAATGTAGATTAGAATCATGTAATAGACACAGTCCTATTGTGTGCAATATTGTTGTATATGAAATATATGGTGCTTTGGAAAATACCACATATTATTGCACAAACTCACCATGGGACCCTTCACTGGTAGAGAATGTCACATCAGACAAGACACCTCCTGAAAGAAAGCAAACTCATTTCTCTGGGTTTTGGCACCCATCACACAGAGACTAAAGTGGACTGAGGTCTTTAGAGTAAAGGTTCTATGTAAGTAACAGGATGATCACTCTCCTGCCTTGATACAAAGCTCGTTTCCATCGCGGCAACTGGGGATAGCACAATGATCTCAGTTACTGTCAGCTTGAATTTTTTTCATCTGTAGCCTCAAGTTTAATTCCATTCTGGAGTGAACATGAAATCAGTAAATATATGGTGATCTCACTTACCCAGGTTTTTTTAAATGCCATACTCTCATAAGATAAACCTCTCTTGTGTGGTTTACCATTCTACTGATCTTAAGAGAGAGCAAAGAGAGTTCTTCTATGCATGTTCCTAGAAAGCGCTTTAAAATATGGAATCTGTGTGTGCTCAGGCATGTACACAAACACCTGGCGTTCGGATGTCAAATAAGTGATACCCCGATTATTTGCTCATTCAATAACTCAGCTTACACATATAAAAGAAGTGACTCATATTATTACTCAAGGCTCAGAAGCACTCAGGTGACATAGCTAACACCTACCCAAATCAGGGTTTCCTGGACTGTGGCGACTATTAGGCAGACAGCTTAGGGCACCTTATGGTAATCCTGAAGTAAGGACTTGAAGCTGAACACAAGGGCTCAAAAGTGAAATAAACCTTTGGAAATTAAGATAGAGATGCTAAGAAAACAGCAAGGAACTAGGCAAAGACCGTGAGTGGTAACACTGTACAAGGCAGGATGGTGATGAGCAAGGCTCTATTATGGTGCTCTGCACCCTCACTGGTTCACAACACAGAGTGATGTCTTAGACTATGAGGGGTTCTGAAATAGAATTCATTTTAGGGTAATTTTTTTCATCTCCAAATCATTTAAATTCAGTTTTCTTAATTAAATAAAACAGAAAGATGCAATAAGATTGGACACTAATAAAATCTGAATTGTCTAAAGTGGGAGATAGTTCAAGCAACTGTATCAATGAGGAAGAATCAATCCTGACAAAATTAGATTAAGTGAACAATTATCAAATGGATGATTGATTACTCACGGAATGCGTGTTACAACCCAACACACCCAGGATGCGCACACTCGGAACGACAGTTTCCAGGCAAAGCCAGAACCACATTCGTCTTTCTTATGGTAGAAAAACAATAGAGTACCATGAATGTCAATAGAGTGTGTGGGCAAGTTTCACAGGGCATAACTTTGTATAAGGAGACAGAGCATTCAAAACTCATTGCATGATCATGATTCCCCAGAAAAGTTCCCAAAATGAGTGGTTCTGTGGAGCACAGTTCATGCATTAGGCCCAGGGCCAATCTTCCTACTCCAAACACGCTCACAAGTTTAATCACTGACATCTCTAAAACTGGAACATACTTGTATCTCATGTTAAAAGCGTCAAGTCATGATGAGCAGCTCCAACCATGGCCGACTTAATTAGCCCCACGAAGCCCCTGACAACTGGGAAAGCTGAGGGAAAAAAAGTCAATAGAGGTAAATGAAAATCTAACAACCACAAAATTGCCATGTCTCATCCAATTTAGGAATCTGGGGTCCTGGAAGAGACGGTTTTCAGGATATTTTCTTGTTTGCTGTAATAGCAAGAGCTTGTTGCATCATGGCAAGACGCTCCTCTGGTTACAGACTTGGTGAACTGAGAGCTGAGAAAAAGAAGAAGTATTGGTCATGGCCGTGGGACTTCCAGCTGGACCAAACGCCTGCCTGTACTATTTCCAGATGGGTGTCACATCTGTGGTAGAGTTTCATATGTGGAGCTGACATATGGACAAGTGCAATCAGCAAAGAGGCTTAGTAAGTACAGCCAGCACACTGTAGGGCCACAACGCTGAAGAATGCTGAAAACATCCAGCCATATGCAGTGCACTGAGGACTCATAGAAAGGAACTCTAACTGGATAGAACATTTCAAAAGTCGAATAAACACATATGCACACATACACATGCATCTCCATACGCATATGTGCACACATACCATACACATACCACAAGTATTTTAATTAAAATTTACACACAAGAAATACAAGTCTTCAGGAATAAAAACCAACATTAATCTCTGCCCTTCAGATACATTCTTACATCTGTGTACCATGCACACAAAAATATATACTTGCAAACCTGCACAGAAAGAGAGAGAAAATTTAAAATGTTTAGAGTTGAGTTAAGAAAAGGCATACACCTTAGAACAGTGATCACGGGAGTGTTCAGTGTAATTGGGTTTATTGCCTTGCTTGTTCTTTGACTATTTGTGTTTATTGTCTTGCTTGTTCCTTGACTATTTGCATCTATTGTATTGCTAGTTCCTCAACCTAGAACTGACCTTAATACATGCATGTAATTAAAATGGTATAAAAGCAAAAAGTAGGAGGGGAATGGTTTAGGAGGTTCTAGGGAGGGGAAATAGGGAAAGGGGATGACATCTGAAATGTAAATAAATAAAATATCCAATAAAAAAAGAAAAGGCATACAGAAAACCAGCCAAATGAATGATACAAAAAAATATAACTAAGACTAGATTAATCAGAATAAAAGTAACAAAAACGTAGTATGTGGTTTCAGTCACCTAGACACTGGATGATGATCTAATTGAAAGTATAATGCCATCTTGGGAAGACTGGACAACGGAAAATCATGTGGGTTGAGTGTGTAGAATGTAGTGTTTGTGAGAGGCAGCAGATAAAATAAAAGTAAACCACCACCCTCTATAGTGGTGAAAATAAGCAAATGCTTTACTTAAAAATATTTGGTAGGGGATAGAGAGATGGCTTAGCAGCTAAGAGCACTGGCAGCACCCACATGATAGCTCACAACCACCTGTAACTCTCCTCCCAAGGAATATGACACTCTCTTTGGCATCCATGGACACCAGGTATACATGTGATATGAAGACATACATGCAAATCAAACACCCAGAAATATAAAATAAATTTTAATTATATATAAAATATTTACTATAATGGGCAAGCATAACAAAACAAATAGGTAAAAGGGCAAACATTGCAACTCATAAATAGAAATAGCCAGACAAGGTCACGTGAATTGTGTTAATGTGAGCTCAGAGCACACGCATTGAGCTGAGGTCACTAGTCCTTGTGTGGATCTCCCTGTGACTTTGAATTCCTATAAACTGTGATTTGTTGCTGCTACAGTCGGCAGCCACATGGGATTCCCCACAGGTGAAACCATCCATAAGCCAACTCAAAATTCACATGTAGTGCTCCTGTGCCAATTGTTTTAGGTTTTGTTGACATTTTCAAAATAAAGGTTTTTAACAAGCATTGGACCTATCTAACTTCACTTATCTCACTGTGATAATAAAGAAACTATCTTGCCAAAACCAACTTTGGGGTAGAAAGGGTTTATTTGGCTTAAAATTCCAGGTCTCAGTCCATCATAAGGAACATCAAGGCAAGGACTCAAGAAGGCACCTGAAGGCAGGATTGCTCGCTGCCCCACCCAGCATCACCCCTGACCAAGGAACTCACCTCACACCAAGAAGTCTGTCAGGAACCATGGTGGATGCTGCTTCCTTGCTGGCTTGCAGGCTTATGCTCAGCTAGCTTTCTCATACAGTTCCAAGTGACCTGCCTCAGGAATTGTACCACCCACGGTGAGCAGCGCCCTTCTACACAAATTACTAAAACAATGCTTCACAGAGATGCCCACAGGACAGAATGATCTGAACAATCCCTCAACTGAGACTCTCTTCCCAGGTAATTCTAGGTTGTGTGAGAGTTAAAAGCTAACCAGGATGGGCTGTAATCATAAAATGGTGATTTATAAGATTTCATACCACTGGCATTGAATTTTATATATACGAGGAACCTATAAAACAGGTGTCATTATGTCAGCCTTGGTCCACCCCTAAGGTGAACCCAGGGTTCCTGGGGACTTTGTGCTGTCCATCATCCTACGGGCTTGTCGGACTAGCCTGCAGCACAGGTTTTGCTTCTCTGATTCCTCGTGCCTCCTCCTCCATCCATTTCCTACAGCCATCATTATTTACGCTTACTTTCTAATTTTAATTTTTCTTTATCCTAGATGCACATGTACAATGACTGAAGTAGAGAAAGATTCCCTCCTTTATAAACAGAATCAAAGTCTGCAGTTTGTACCACAACCTTATAAATGCCCAGTTCTCCTAGAGTAGTAAAAGAGTGGGGAAAATGACAAAGCAACTGTATCCATGTATGAAACTATCAATGAATACAAAGTACACAATTCCATTCTCAGCTGGCAGCTATTATGTCCGTAGTGACCACATTTCATCTGCCTATAATAGCCATATTTACATATGCAAGGCTGTATTTTTTGCACATTCCATTTTATATACCAATGAATATATTTAAACTTGATCCACTTTGTCACAATTCTACACGTCATTGATGATGTTTTTAAAATTAACCAGAGAAAAGATAACAAATGAGCATTGAGTGTGTGTGGTGTGTGTGTGCAATAATACTTACAGAAGAGGAGGTTATGAATGAGAGAGAGGTTATAGGAGGATTTGGAGCAAGGAGAAGGAGGGGTGGAGATGATCCAAATACACTGTACTTACATAGAGAGTTCTCAAATAAATATTCAAAGGGAGTGAAAGAGGCTTAGACAGAGGTTAAGCAAGAAATGTCATTCCTGGCATTCTGGCAACATCTGTATTAACCCATCTTCTTTAGGACAGATTAATATAAGCATTTCTGCTTCTGATAATCAGATCACAGAAGAGGGATGGTCCTACGCTGGGAATGTATACAACAGAACAGAAAGTAACCATGTATAGGACAAATACACTGTGCTGTTCTTCCTGTCCTGTAGCACCTATAACCACAAGTAACAAACAGCAATGCTGTCACTCACCAAAGTTGTCTGATCCTCCAACAGCTCAACACTGGCACACTTGGCTGTTCCCAGAGCTGAGGGAAAGAACAGAAGACTGGTCAGTAGAGGCAGATTGTTTTGGTGTGTCAGTGAGAAGAGTGGACATGACAGAGGAGCTCAGCTCCGCCCTCCTCTAAGTTAGAGAGGTCAAGGCAAGTCTGAGTTTCTCGGTCTTCCTTGGGAGGAAGGATGAAGTGTGGAGGAACTGCTGTAAGTAGGACCACAATCTGAGAGGAAGAACAGGGCACTTCAAACCCAAGCCATAAACAAAACACTGAGGTGGGCAATATTTTTCATAAAGGCTCAGGGACCTAAATACGAGTCCAAATTCATGGCATGACACATGAGTACCTTAATTTATTGGCCCTTTATTTACCCAGAGATGTCCACACCATGCCAAATTCTGAAGCTGAGTAGCAATCATGTCTGTCTATTGCACCTGATGCTAAGAGAGCAAAGAGGACGCGCCGACCCATCCAATGATCAAGACAAGGCAGGAGACTGCTGTCCCTGGACCACCCATCCAACTGATCCAAAGAGCCAACGGCAGGAGACTGCTGTCCCTGGACCACAATCCAACTGATCCAAAGTACAGAGATAAACTTTTCACCCAAACGTTTTGTAGTTGACTTTCATCAAAATACTTTTATGCCAGGCAAAAGTCCTTTGCTATTCATAATACTCTTTCTGATTTTTTTCTTTTAATTTTATGTGTATAGGTGTTTTGCTAGACATATAATATGCCTTTGCAAGATGTGTGCATTCCCACAGGGGCCAGAAGAGGACACTAGATCTCCTGAGTCTGAAGTCTCACACGGTTGTGAGCCACTGTATGGGTTCTAGGAATGGAGTCTAGTCCTCTGGAAAAGTAATAAGTGTTCTTAACCACTGAGACATCTCTCCAGCACACACCCTTTCTATTTTCATGGGGATGAATATTCGTGCTGATTCATGGAGGTGAGGATGAGACTATATAAGAAACATCCATTAATCTTCCTAGAAGAAGAGGAGACTGTAATGGGGTCATGTCATGGGAGCCAGGAAGTGAGACAGGTAGTCCCTGAGGATGGAGAAGGGCTAATGGATGGTTTAAATGGAAGATATGAAGTTGTAGAGATGGAAGAGGGCTGTTATGAATGTCTACCAAGTTTGCCTTTGGGGTGTCTAACATTCTTCTCTATCTCCATATCCCCATGAAAGAGTCCATCTGACTCATTCATTCATGCCTAGTGAAGTTGTATTGGTTTGCCAAAACTATATTCTATATGGGGTAGTTCACTCTGGGCCTTGGTCCCCTGGACAAGCTTCATCATACACTGAGATAGCTCTGACCTTGAGATTTTTCTCTTCGCTTGTCCGGTAATGCATGCTGAGACAACCAAGGGATGAGCATCCACAACTACCCATCACCATCACAACCAAATGGATGAATTTCTGCTTCTATAAAAGGTATTGTAGCATTGGCTGAGGAGTCCTACACCATAACACTAGGTATACCTGTTAATCCTAACCTGCCACCAGATGGTCAGAGATTCTGCACAGTGTGCTGACACGTACACTGCCCACTGGAATGGGTAGTTCACTGAGTCACTCTAATGACTGAGTTCCACTGTCTGCTCTTGGTGCCAAAGAAGTAGAAGCAAGATGGCTGCTTGCTGATTCAGTTGTCGCCTTTGTGGTTTGACCACCCCTTGACATCTTCTGGGGTATGAAATGAGGACGTTTTTCTACCAAGGGTGATGCTATACAGTAATACTGTATTTTGTCAGACCAAGAATCTGGTTCCACGCACCAGTGAGCCCCATACTCCAAGATAACACAGATTATTCTGTGAGGAAAAAATGGTGCCCTGAAACAATTCTCCTACTTTGGATTTCAGTTCTAATGACAACTCAGGGCTTATGCAGAAGCTTTACCCTTGGTAAATAAAATCTCATGGAGTATGCTGGAAAAACGAATAGCTATGAAAACAGAAACTAGAGGAGTCTTTTGCCTCAGCTCACCACCCCTGCAAACATCACACTCCGCTACTCACAAGGGACCCTGAGAAAAAGACTCTTATGACACAAGGCCAAAAGATGCCCACAACACAAAGAAATGAAAGACTAAAAGCCCTCACGGTCTCTAAAGTAAGAGAGAGGAGAAAAAAAAACAGTCAGAATACAAGCCATTCTCTCCCAAGGAAATCCAGCCACTATGATATGACTATTACCATAAGATGTTCTCAAGGAAGAGACCAGTGAGCGCAGAAATTGAGTCCATCTTTCAAACAAAGTCCCGACCCCCTACCTCCACTGCCACAGATAGCAAGTCACAATCCTGTGGCCAAAAGTTCTTTCTGAACCTCTCTCTACCCCAGGGATCAAGAAGTTAGAGCAACATCTCTGATAAAGGTCTCTATTACCTTACTGACTCCCAGGCACTATTCCTAGGCCCTGCTTTGAGAGAAAAGAATGAGCCTGGCTGAGATCCCTCTGTCTCTAAGGGAAGAATACAGGCTTTCTGCCCCAATGAAGGTGCAGTGAGATAGAAACATGGTCCCATAGGGTAAAAGAGTCTAAATCACCATTTAAGCAGGCTGACCTGAGAACATGTCCAGTGCATCCAATGGCCTGAATCTATACACAGTACAAGACAAGGAAGAATAGAGGTTGTAACTAACTAGGCATCCCTGTTATGTTTCCCTGTATCATCTGTCTGGATTTGTAGGATGTGGGTGTTTCTGTGATTTCAGTGTGACAGTCAGCATGTTGGTTTTCTAGACAGCAAATGGACAATGGATCATCAAATCTGATTCTGGTTCCCTCCCTCACTCTACCTCGGAGGCAACACAATTTCAGAGGAGGAGACCACAGCCTCATTTATGCCTTGCAGATGGCAGGATATTGGTCAATGCTCTCAGGACAATGGCTGTGTGCAGGAAGCTGAAGGTGACAGGGGATTTTATCAGGTGAATTAGCTGTCAGTCTGGGCACGGCGGAGATACAGGCAGTGCAGCTCTTCCTTTATGGTCTCGAACATTCCTGAGGTTTTGTTCTGGATGAGACATGTATAAGTGTGGGGGTGCTATTTTTTCTTATTTAACTCTTTGATTGAAATTGTAGCATCACATAAAAACCATGGCACCCAGCTCTCCCTCTCCTCCGGCTCTTGATAAAGTATAATCTACTTAATATTTTCTATGAATTTACCTGGGCATGGAATGGCTAATGCTATGGGTCAGTTTGATTGGTCACAGTACGCTGATTCTATTCAAACATTCTTCTGTAGATTTCTGTGAAGATATCATTCTAAAGGACTTGTGTTTATTCCTTGGCAATTCCCCGCATGTATATAATATGTTTTGATAAAAGTCATTGTCATTAATCTCTCGGATCCCTTCTGCTCACCCTGTCCCTTCCTATTTTTGTGTCTTTTGGTGACCCACAAGGTTTCATTAGGGTTGCTTGCATGAGGATGAGTGTGTAGTTATTAACTGAAGCAAGGGCAACTTTCAGTGACAACACCACTGAAAATGATACCAACCTCCCCAGTAACATTACCTGCCAATGGCTCCTCAGCTAGACACAGGGCCTCCTGAGCCCCCTCCCCTACTGCTGACAGGCTCAATGACCATGCCTTATACACAAAAAAGAGTTTCACAGTTGTCCCTTCTTACATTTGTCTATCTTGACATTTTGACACCAGAACATCAGCTCCAGTACGTATCTGAGCACACATTCTAGAGACACTGTTTAGGAACATACTTTGAAATGTATCTGTCTCAGGCAATGAGACAGTACAAGCTCTAGATTGCAGTAAGCAGTAGGTCCTAACAGGTACTAACTGGTTCAGACTGTATCCTGACACTTATATCATCACCAAACATCTTCTGATGGGACAGGTTGTATGTCATGTACGCCAGAAGTTGAAAGGTTGCCTGAGCATGCCTGCTGGTGCCTTCGGTTTCCTCATCCAGCTACCCAGAATCCAGTGGAAACACCTGAAGTTAGGTTGTTTGTTGACTTTGTCCTACCACCCAGATTCTGTGTTTTACGTCAGTCAAATGTGGTAGGACATAGGACGTAAATGTAGTGAACTGTGGCCTAACTCATCAGTGTGAATCCTAGAGGGGACAGTGGGGCATGACAGTGTCAAAGTTCAGGCTCAGGCAACTTTTTTTGGGAGAAAGGCACCCATGTATGTCCTCGGAGAGTATGTGATCCAAAGACCCCACTGGTGGTTATAAACCAGTTAACACAGTCACAAAAGGAGACAAAGCAGCTACACCTGCCACTGTCCTCTCTGCGTTGGGCAGGAAGGACACTGCTGGGTGCATATTTTACAAATGGTGCTTAGTCCTAAGTATCGCAACTGTGACACACCTCCTGTGGGAACAGCATGTTCTGATCCATCACATTATCCCATGGGCTTCAGAGATGGAAGCACTCCAGTGCTGATATCCCTGGTCTTATTGTGCTATGTGCATATAACCCTGTCACCATGGTTAATGGAGTCTTGTTCCCTGACTTCCCAGTGGAGCTGCCTTTAGATGATTTGTGAGCTGGCTTGGTCATCTTGTTTGGAACCTCTTTGGAGCCTTCATCTTCCCAGCCCATCATCTTCTGTTCTGCCATCTACTTCTGGGACAAGAAGTAGGAGGAACTGAGGTATCTGTACAGGATGACACATCACTAAGAAGCACACGTCTAATTTTCATAGCTCTATATTTGTGATGTGAACATAAGTTTGTGGGGATAGGAGTGAACAGGTTTCTCTATACCAACAGCTAAAACAGATGGTGGTGGAGCCAATTTATTTAGAATAAATTACTGATCCAATAAGTGGAATAATTTACACATGATTTTTTTGGTGAATCTTCCAGCTAAATCAGCTAGTCTTCAATAACATTACTTGGGTAATGACTCTCATTAGAGAATATAACTTGCTGGGTACCATGAGGTAAACAAATTTGTGAGTGCAGATGAGCCATGATTTTGGTGTATAGATGATGATATGGGGCTCTATGTAAAATAAAATTGCCAATACGTTGCAGTGCTTTACAAATGAAAAACTTAGCCTATTATCCTCATTTATCACATGCATTTCAGGGCATGGTCTAGTTATATTTACACTAAAAAGGGAAAGATCAGACCAATTAAATCTGGCTAATTCTAATGTAGAGCTCACCCACACAACACATACCTGGTCCCATCATTCTCTCTGTAGGAGACTCTCAAGTCACCACCCTACAACTTTTCTCCAAGCTTCATTCTTCAGAGTTCATGCTATTTTTTTTTTTAACTTCCATTGGATGTTGTTCTGTCTGCCCTTGCCCATCAATGTGATCATCTACTCTCAGCCCTTTAAGAATCATTTATTCACATATTATATCCAAATCGGTATCTCAACCTAGAGACCTTGCTCAGGTTCCTGATTTCTGTATCCAGCTGCTTCCTGAAGATTTGTGACTGTCTACTAGAGATCTCATCTCAAAAAGTCTCTCAGTGATCTTCCAGTCATCCTGAACAAGATGGCAGCTGTGGTTTTAGTTCTTGGAATAACTCCTCTGAGATGTCTATCTCCCCAGCTTTCCCATCCATTCTAGCAGCAAACTTACTGGCACTTTATCAACATTCAGAACCTTGCTTCTCCCTGGCCCCATCACCTCTGATCCACTAGCCATCATCTCTTCCCTAGATTGCTGTCTTTACTGCACAACAGGACCATCTGTTCCATCCCTTGTACAGGGGTTCCCCCACTGTCACCATTTAAAGTCCTCATCTCATCATGGTACGTTTGCTCATAGTAGCCATCACCCATGTCTCTGCTAGATAAGCTCAAAAAGACTTTTTTTACCTCCAACTCTTTAATCAGAGTCCTAGAACCCTAGCACTACCAATATCCTTATACACTGTACTCTAACCTTCACCCACTCCCTTCTACCCTTACCCAAACCCAAATGCCTTGAAGGAGTTACTCCAAGAACTAAACCCCAGGCTCTTTGTCTTGGTCATTCTATGCAATTCACTTTGGAATATGACCATTGTTTACTATCTGTCTCCCCTGCAGAAAGACACTTCCAGGAATCTTCAGCTGTTTTATTCATTGGTTTGGGATGAAATAACTAACAGATAGTAAGTAACAGACCAGCACTTGTTTGCTAACCTGATAGAGGAAGTCAGGGAAGTGTATAGATATGACAGAATCTCAACATCGTGATACTACACACTAGAAGATGTAGCTGAGAGTTACAGAAGCACTTAAAGTGACACAACTTACTTGGAACTGAGAACAATGAGAAAGGAGAGGCATCGAATGACTAAAATAAGCAGCATGGTGGCTAGGAAGCCCTCAGCCTTATCAGTGGGCTTTTATATGTGGCTCCATAAAGTTCAATAAGCCTAGAGGAGAATTCCTTGTGTGGTTTCCTTTCATAGGCCCATCAATTTTCCCCTTGTCTGCCAGAACATGTTGTCCCTTACAGGTTTAATAATTGAAATTTTACCTTGACTAGAATTAAATCTAAGGAACACCAAGTGACCTCCATTTTTGTTTTATGCCAAGTGTATGGGGGCGTTGCTTATGGTTGTATGAAGCCATAGTGGCCATGATATATTTTTCAAAACAGAGTTCTGCAGAATCAGAGTCTATGTAACAATGGTACCTCTCTTTACTTGGGAAGCGGACATTAAATGCTTGTATTCACTCCAGTGGTTTTCTAAGGAAAGCAACAGAACTACATTCTCTGTTTGTGGTGGATGAGTCATCTTAGAAGAATAAAATCTCAGCAGAGCATATTAGGAGGAACAATCAGAGGCAACATTCTGAATTTCAATTGCTCCCACTATGTGTGACTCAGCACCTCAGCCAAGAAAGTTGTCTGCAGAAAAAAAAAAAAAAAAAAAAAAAGAAGAATCCAGAATCTCTAAATCCAATTTTAATTGCAAACATTCAAAACAACACTTTTGGGTATGTGTTGTCGCTGCTGCTGTTTTGCAAAGAAACCCAAAAGCAGAGCTGAAGGGATGGGTCTCTGAATGATGTCTTTGGTTCATAAGCGTGAGTATTGGGGTTTGGATCCATAGCACCCACCTAAAAGATGGGTGTCACAGAGTGTGTTTGTAACTGCACTGCCAAAGGCAGACACACTGAAGTACCACTTCAAGTTATACTGCATCCCGGAGCTCCCTGACTGGTCACACCAGCCAAGAAGACAGCTCCAGATGCAGTGGTGGATCCTGCCTCAAAAAACTTAAGGAACATGGTTGAGGATGACACCCAGTCAACCATGGGCCTCTGCACATGCACACACAGGCAAGTGCACACATACCACGAGAATGGCACCAAAGGGCTCTTTGATTATTCATCAAAGATGTCACACTGAACAATTAATGAACCCTTGACCAGTCACACTAGCTCTGAAGTAGCAGACGCAGGATCATACACTGTCTGGCTCCCTGCTCTTCCTCTGTTATAGAGTGGCCACTTTTTTTTTTTTTTAAGAAAGACCTGAATTCATATCTATCTTTATATTATATGCGTATTGAGGTGTGTGATGTGATTTAAAAGATTTTTGAGGGGTGACATAAAATGCTATCTGCATTGATCAAAAACTATTATATTCTGCTAAAATTTATCTTGGGTAAAATGGAAGAGGAGCAAAATCGTCCTTTGGTGGATGTCTTTATTTCAGTTTTATAGGCTTTGTTGAATGGAGTCTGCATTTGATCATCCCATAATGGCCTCTCCTGAGAACCGAGCATCTTGAACGTGAAATTTAAGGACCCTTTCAAACATAACTCATTCTTGTCCTGTACTCCAGGCTAGTGTTTCTGAAAATATATCCCAAGAACCAAGGTCCTTCCTTCTAGACTACAACTTTGAATTCAAATAAGTTTGGGAAGGCTATTTGCAACATCCTTCCTGTTGAGAATGGATAATCTACCCTAGTATATGAGAGTTCTGGTTAGTACTCTAATATGTTTTGAAGATCAGAAAAGCATCTAATAGGTTTTGAAATGTTTCCAAATTTATTAGATCAGTTAATAATCCTATCAGGCACACTGGGGGAAATTGCTCTCAAGACAGTGTTTATGATCTTTCTCTCTAGAAATTCAAACATGCTAAGTGGGAGGAGGAGAAGCACTGTATTTATACACAGTGGGGGAAATGCTGGCAAAGTTAGAAGGGTTTCGGCCAAGGGAAAAAGCAAAGGTAAGCATGAATCATGCCTGGGGAAGTGTCCTTACCCAGTGACTGTGTGTCTAGATAGAACCTGGTCATGCTGATCATCCAGAGGCTGGGAAACAGATCCTTGAGCCCCTCTGGAGATTTGGTCTACAGGACTGGGCAGAATCTGAAAGTTCACATTCATTTGGTTTTTTGTATTATTTATACTTGTCTACATCTCAATACATGTATATGAGTGTAGATGCCCCAGAGGTCAGAAGGATCAGATCCCTCTGGAGCTGGAGTTACAGACGGTTAAGAGTCACCTGACACAGATGCTAGAAATAGAACTTGTATCCTCTGCAAGAGCAACACATGTCCTTAACCAGCAAACCATCTCTCAAGCCCTGAGAATCTACATTCTCAACCAGCTCTCAGAAGATGGAGATGGTGACAACCATGATGATGATGGATGATGATGACGATGGGGGTGGGGTGGTAGTGGTTGCGATGACAGTTATGATCTTCAGACCACACTTGTAGTATTAGAACCCTGCATTAGAATCCTGCCACACACAAGTCAACCCTGATGCCCTCATGAAAGACAGTATTGTTTTGCTTTTTAGAGGATAAAAATCATGAGAGGTGATCCCATCTTCCATCCTACAGTAAAAGCCAACTTTATAAAACCTGCTAACATTCAGATAGCATGTGTGTTGTGTTGTGTGTGAGGTGCTAACATTGCAACGGTACCCCATGAAGTAAACTCTCACATATAAAACAGGCCCAGATCCTACTGAAGGTCCCATGAGAGAAGCACTAGTTCCCTCTGTCACAAGAGAAAACATGAAGAAGCAGTACAGACAGAAAGACAGAGTGGCTTCCAGGTGTGTGCAACACAGATTCCAGTCTCAATCATAGGAAGATATCTGGGCTAGGAGGAGCAGTAACACAGGAGGGAAATTTGAAGACAGTGGGTGAAATTTAAATTGGAATTTTGGATTACACGACAGTGTAATCTGTACCAGTTTCCCAGTTTTGATGGACTTGCTTGGGTTTTGTAGAATGATACTCTTGTCATTAGAATGGTCTAGATTTTGTGAGGGCAGAAGGTACCATGCCCACCACTCTCCTAGGGGTGAAGGGAGTTCTCATACTTTTCTTGCAACTCATCTGTACATGTGAACAAAACCACTCGAAAACTGAAAATCTAACCAGTATTCCTTTAGGTTCATAAAGAGAGGGTCTGTTGAGAGTACAGGCTTAAAGAAGAAAGAAATGGAGTTTTTGTTGGGATTTAATGAATTAAATAATTTAGAAAGTCAAAAGCGTGTATTCCTCCTAAGACAAATGCATGCTGTTTTGTGGCTGATCTCTACAGGAGTTGTTCCAGTTAGACCTGAATGACTCAGGGCTGTAAAGGAACTCCTCAGGCAGATCCCCATCCACACTCCTTTTGCTCTCAGAGCATGGTAATCAGAAACAGGTGCTTAACACTCAGTGCTGATGAACTCAGAAAGACACAGAGTTAGAAAGTATTTTTTTTTCCATATTATTCTCCCCTCACTTCCTTGTCCAGGCACCAAACACAAAGGAAGTCTGACAGCTCTGACTGCAGGTTGAACACCCCACAGAAGGTGATACCTACTTGTTCCAGGATCCCTTGGGTTCTGCATGAGGGGCAAGTAGAAATGAGTGTCTCCACTCTGGTTTGTTACTGTACAGGAAAGCTACAATTAATTTCTTTTCTGAAATATCTAAATGTTTTAGAAAAATCTTACCACTGGGGCTAATTCATTTCCCCACACTGGAAAAGACTCATAACAAACTCTCTTCGGAAGTAGGCATATTTGCTCTGATGACATAAATCTGGCACTATTCCCATTGAGATATTAAAAGGATTTTGCTAAAAAGCATATACCTCCTTCTTGATGTTGGTACAGATTAGCTAAGGATGCCATTAGATGAACAGTGGCCTTCTCAAAGAGAAATTGCATGTTATCCAGAGATCCAAAGAAAGAGAACCATAATGGGGTTCATACAGGTTCAGACTTCTCAGTGGCTTTGAGTCAGAGTATCTCAGAGTTCTGGTATAAACAGTCTCCGAACAGGCTGAAGGGAGTCTAAGGAGGACAGGAGCCTTCCTGGAAGCACTTGAGTGGGACTTATACCTACCAGGGCATATCACTACATCATATCACTGTCAACTAATGGCATGTCTTCTGGAAAGTTAACTGGGTGTAAGTCAGTCACTTCATTAATTTCACTCAGGATCCTGATTGGTCCTGAGGTTTCCCTTCTGATGGGTTTTGTAGTCAGTCTCTCTTTTAGCTCAGAGATCACTTGTTTCTGTCTCAATCACAACCTACACACTCTGTCACCTTGTTCCAGAAAGCATCAATGTTCCTGACCCTTCAGCTCACTGCTCTGTTCAAATCTTGTCTACAACTGTATATTCCACCCAGAACAAAACCCAAGGATTTTGCCTCCAAAGACTCTCGTCAACTGACCTCCCTTCTGCTATCATACCATCTTCCATGACACTGTTCCAATACCCAGGCAATACTCACTAGACACTGGGTGACTGTACTCAATACTCAGGCTACACACACAGTCATCCATCCACAGGACTCCCTTCATGTATCTCCCCTCCCCCCATTCTTACTCTTAATCTTTATTTCCCCACATCTCAGATGTGATACGTTTTATGAACATTTCTGTCTCTCTGCCTACACATGAAAACCTGATACAGAATAGGATATCCATTATTTGGCCTGTGTCCATGTTATCCCCAACAGTGTTAGGCACACAGTAAACACTAAACAAATACCTGTTGCTATTTAATGTGGCTGTTACCTATATTGGGTGATGTGCCACTTTATGGAATAGTTTACATCTTCTTGCAATTCCAATCTCTATGTCTAACTCATTAATTAATTACATATACCCTTTATGCATATTTGACAATGATGGTGGTTTCTCTAATCATCTAAAATTAAGGCTAGCTGTGTCATGGTTGAATTGCAGCTTTTCCAGTAGCAATTTATTCCATAGGGATAAATGGATGGTTGTAATCAAGAGTGACTAAGAAAAGATTTAATAAGCATCTTGGTCTTTCTCAAGAATCTAATTTCTCAGGTTAGTCTCTCATCTCTGAAATCTCTAAGTAATACAAACAACATATGGATCACTCTAGATACTAACCCTGGGTACCCATGAAACTCTAAGAATCCACCTCTTTTCATTATCCGTTTACCTATGATAGACTTCTGTGCACAATGTTTTTATAAAAAGGTTGCTGCAATTTTCCTAGTTACCTTTGTAAAACTGTAGCAATTAATTTGTAAAGTTTCTATTCAAACTATTTATTTGGCAAAAATCAGTACACCCTATATAAATATAAGATGGGAAAGAAAAGACAAGTTTCAAGTCACCTGCTCATGTGACTTGGATAGAACAGGACACCAATGTACCCCTTCCTTTTCCCTTATGGATTTCCTCTGGAGGGTCTGCATGAGATTCATCAAAGAGCCTGAATAGGATATCTCCCCCAGGTCCTCAGTGATACAGATGACTGACTAACTCTCCTATGAGCTGTGCTAGGCAGAGAAGGAAGAAAATACAGGCTAAAAATTTAGCCACCAACTAGTCATTGACTTATTAATCTTAACCAGTCAGGAGTCAGATGTTTAGAGTCAAGAAATAGTATCTACTCATCCTCACAGGTGATAATGAAGGCTGTCTTAGTATTCTATTGGCATGAAGAGATACCATGACTATAACAACTCTTATAAAAGAAAAAATTAAATTTGGGTTTGCCTAGAGTTTGAGAGGTAAGCCTCTGAAATGAACTAAAGTTCATTATGATCATGGTGGGAGCACAGCAACATACAGGCAAGTATGGTGCTGGAGAAGTAGTTGAGAGTTCTATATCAGGATCCACAGACAGCAGGAAAAGAGAAAGCCACTGGACCTTGCTTGGGCTTTTAAAACCTCAAAGGCCAACCCCATGACACATTTCTTCCAACATCACACCTTGTTCCTTTAAAGTAGTACCACTTCTTAATCAACAAGCATTCAAGTAAATGAACCTATGAGGGCCATTCTTATTCAAAGCACCATAATCCACTATGACCCCCATAGGTTTATATCCCTATCAGAATGCAAAAATTATTCAATCCAACTCCAAAAGTTGGAGTCTTAACACTATTTAAAAGTCCAAAGTTCAACATTTCTTCTGAGGCTCAGAGCAATCTCTTAACCATGGTAAAAATCACAGCTTGAAAGTGCTAGAAGAAGTGATTAGGCTTTAAGCAGAAGCAAGAGGGTAGCGGGCTTGATTATTGCTGGTATAACAGCTTTAATTTCATTAATTGCTAGCACCTCTGCTTCTGCAATAGCTTTGACACAAGGAGTTAAGACAGCTATTTTTGTTAACCATCTAGCAAAAAAATGTTACTAACATATTGAGTATACAAAAGGATTTATATAGGTGTCTGGAACAACAAATTGATGCTCTATATCCTATTTAAATTATCTGAAGGAGGTTCAGGGTTCAAGAGTTAGGAGCCCTCAAGTATCATGACAAATATCATTGGAGTAGTGTTACTTCTAAAATTTACAATGATTGTCATTATAATTAGAAAAAAGTTTAAAGACACCTATAGGGTATTTGGCATAATGCTAACACCTCTCTGGGTGTTTTAACTTTGTATAGTGAGATTATGAATTTAAAGAATGCTGCTCTGTTGAGCGTTGATGCTGCAAATAATGCCAATAAAATTATCCATGGCCTGAGGTCAGTATTTCCATTTTGGTCAAACCTCAGGAATGGCATATATAGCTTGATCATGCTAGCCTTTCTTGTCCTGGGAATACTTTTATTCCTGCCCATCATGTTAAAGTTTGTCTCTAACTACATCAACAGGTCGGCAGCCAAAGTGCATGACTTGAAACTAAAAATAGACCCCCAGATAGAGTTATTAATTTAACAGGCTAGCAAGCCAAGGACAGGTAAGATTCTTCACAGAGCCTTACCAACCTAAGACAGTAGTGCATTGCTTATGATAATGCATATTCCACAACTGGTAAGGAAGGCTTTCTTGTCAGAATGACCTAAGACAGGCTCAGTCTGGTTTATGCAATAAAAAGGGGGAGATGTGGAGAGCTTTTGGGGCTGCCTGGCAGGAATCTGACAATGGCCAAGAACAAGGAAATGGGCTGCTTGGAAGGAAACTGACCTAGACCAAGAACAAGGAAATGGACTGCAGGCAGGAATCTGACATTAGGCTGGAACAAAGAAATAATTTCAGGCAGAAATCTAAAATCCTAGGCTAGAACAAAGAAGAAATTTCTGACAGGAATCTAAATCTTAGGTAGAACAAAGAAGTAATTATAGGCAGAAATCTAAATCTTAAGCTAGAATAAAAAAAAAAAATATGCTCCAGGCATGAAAATGACTTTGGGCTAGAACAGGGAAGTAGGCTCAGATATTTTAGTCATCCTGATAAGCCCTTGGAAATAGTGATCACAGGAGTGATCACAGGACTCTGTTTATTGTCATGCATGTTCTTTGACTATCTGGGTTTATTGTCTTGCTTGTTCCTTGACTATTTGCATCTTTTGTATTGCTAGTTCCTCAACCTAGAACTGACCTTAATACTTGCATGTAATTTAAACAGTATAAAGGCAAAAAGGAGGAGGAGGGATGGAATAGGGGATTAATGTGTTGGGGGAGAATGGGGAAAGGGGATAACATCTGAAATCTAAATAAATAAAATATCGAACAAAAAATTATATGCACAAAATAATACAGATCACATACTTCCAACATACAATGGCACAGAATATATATTACCATTCCAAATGGGAAGAAAAAGAGCAAAGGAGGACATACTGGACCAAAACAGGACTAAAAACCAGCTGTACATACTCCAAACTCTGCATTTCCATGTCTGATATCAAAGCACTCTTCAGATCTCCAACTTCTTTCAGCTTTGTTTGATTGTGACACACTTTTGAAACCTCAAAGTCTACTCCCTGCGACATATTTCTTTCAAAGAGGCCACACCCACTCCAACAAGGCCACACCTCCTATTCCTACTCAAGTAGTACTACTCCCTGAAGACTAATCATTAAAATAATAAACCAATTCTTATTCAAACCACCACAGAGGCCTCAACTGAGTTAGAGTCCTAGTTCTCAGAGCCTTTCCATAGGTGCTGGGGACAAGCACCTGTCCCTTATCATGGATGGCCCCAGTGAACCAATGACAAAATGCTCATTATCTATGACAATATATTTAAATGAGATCCAAAAACCCATAAGGATATACTTTAAAAGCTTGTATTCCACTAAATCGTAAAATCTAAGAAAAACACATGTATTTGTAGATACATGACAAAGTAAGCATTCAATAAGCCATCTAAACAGTTCTATAGCCAGAAATGAGGTTGAAGCAGCTATTAGCAGTAAAATATCTCTTAGCTGAGGCCAGCAAGATGGCTTACCAGGGAAAAGTACTTGCCATCGAGCCTGACAGCCTGAGCTCAATCCCTGAACCACTTGGCAGACAGAAAGAAATGAATTCTATATTCCTCTCACCATCATATGCATGCCATGCATGTATGCACACAGGAACAGAGAAGTATGTGGGTGGGAAGAAAGCAATATAATTTAAGTCTCTGAACTAAAAAAGGAGGGGGGCAAGAGAGCTTCCAAATTCTGCTTATGAAGCCACTATCCTGATACTCAAACCAGATAAACACACAGATACACACCACGCACACACACACAAAGAAAATTACAAACCAAGTCCTCTGAAGAACATAGACACTTAATTTTCTCACTAAAATATTTGTAAACCAAATTCATGACCAGATCTATCAAAAAGATTGTGATCAACTTTGGCTTCATTCCAGAGATGCAGGTGTGGTTTTGCACACATAAGTCCATACATGTAGTTTATCACATGTGGACTTGATGACAAAAATAGATGATAATCTCAACAGTTGCAAGAAAAGAAAAATAAAAACCTTAATAAAATCCAATATTCCTCCATGAGGAAAACATTGAGAAGCTAGGAATAGAGGAAGTATATTTCAGTATATACTCCAGGGCACCACCAATAATGATAGTCTTCGTTCCTTAGCAAGGAAACTTCCCTTTGCAAAAGAGAGAGGCCATCACACACACACACAAAAAATTACAATCAATCAAAATGCAAAGTTCTGGAGTCCAGTCCCACCAGTCTCAAAGGATACATCTACAAAACATACTACACCTAAGGCTCAGGGGACATTGCAGAAGAAAGGTTAAAAGGATTCTAAGAATCAGAGAGGATCAGGGAGTTTTCTGTTGTGACTCGTGGGAATGTCTGAAGCTATACCTGTAAAGTCTCATACATGCAATTGCCCAAACATGAGTTAAGTAAGAACAACAGACATGCCAAAGTGAACAGGGAAATTCGACACTCTGGTCTGGCCACAGTGTGCACCTCTGCACATATGGCGTGAACACACACACACATATAAACACAAATCTTTAAAAACAAGCAAAAAAACTTTTCATTACACGGTTCCAAACCACAAAGCTAAAAAAACATGAATTAATGACTACAATATACAAATCTGATCAACTGTGGTAGGAAATATACAACTCTCTGTGATGGTTTAGACAGATGTCCTCCACACTGGGTTCCCAGTAGACAGCATTGTTGGGGAAGGTTGTGGTACCTTGTATGGAGGAAGGATACAGCCCAGCCCTGCTTCCAACCGGACCTCTCCTTCCTGTCTGTCAAGTCTGTGTACAGAGGTTAGCTCCAACAGCCATGGAGCCCTCCATCATGCCTTCCCACTGGGGATGACTGCACCCACCTGAACCATGAGCTGAAATAAACCTCCCTCCCTAAGTTGCTTGTGTCTGGCATTTTGTCACCATAGTGAGAAAAGTAACCAAGATACAGCTCATCTATCAGAATTGCACTGCAAAACCATTATCATAATAGGAACCATAAATTATTCAAAAAGCACTACAAGGTAATAGTGGGCTTTGATGGTGTGTAGCCATCATGTAGCACATGTTGTGTGATGTCCGAATTTCTCAGCCTCTTAAAGTTTGAAGCCTGCATTTTATTCCACTTTTGTTCCAATTAGTCAATTTTTTCTTCTCTGTTTTGTTGTTGTTTCTTTTGTTTGAATCTTTGTGATTGCTGTTTCCCTTAGGGAAAGTTCCCTAGGTATAATAAACATTAAGTTCCCACAAGAGAGAGGGGAAGGGGAGATTGCATCCACAGTTGTTCAAGTGGCTTATGAGGTAAAGATTCTTGCTCCCAAGACTTGCATTCAACCCCTGGGACCCACACACTGGAGGAAAGAACCAACTCCCTTGGTTATCTTCTCCCTTCCCCCCATACACCACTGCATGCACATAAACACATACAGACACACACACACACCTGGATGGATGCATGCAGGGATGGATGGATGGATGGATGGATGGATGGATGGATGGATGGATGGATAGATAGATAGATAGATAGATAGATAGATAGATAGATAGATAGATAGATAGATGTGATTTTAATTTTGATTAAAAAAGAGTCCATCTGAAACTGTCAAGGTAGGCTTCACCCTGTATTCAAAACACATGCATAACAACCTCCTCTTGCAGGGACATTACGTAGACATTAGGAATCTACAGCCACAGCCATGTGGAGGTTCTGTGGATGTTTCCTTTTGACTTATGGAAGATGAACAGTATAATTCACAGAGGGCCACACAGATGATATAGCAGGTGATAGTACTTTGAGAATTTAAATAGGGAAGGAGAAGGGAGAGGAATCATAGGCAAGTGGATACCTGGGAAGGTCACCCTGAGTGCAGGTGAGAGAACACACTGTGGTCCACGCAATCAGGGTAAAGCTGGGGTAGAAGGATTGCTGGCCAGACAGAACTCTGGGAACTGAGACCTGAAGCAGAAAGGGCTGGACACAACTTCAGCATGCAGAACAGAGTACCTGGAGAGAAACAGCACAGGCCAGGCCAAGCCAAAACTATCACCAGGTTGAGGTGGGAGAACAGGGTTGCTGCTCAACTGTACACAGCACATCTTATTTCTCTAAAGAGCTATAGGCAATATGACACAGTATTAACACGTTAAGCTTGAATGGATGCATAGAGTGTTCAATAGCTTTTCTTAGTTCCTGTATTGTCTGCGTTTGACATATTTAAGTAAACACTATTTTTGTTTGGTCTCTCAACATATCCCTTAGTAAACAAGAAAGAAGCCAGGCACAGTTGTGCCCAACTTTAATCTAAGCTCTTGGGATGCAAAGACAGCAGATCTCTGAGTTCTGGTTTACAGAGCAAGTCCACAACTGTCAGAACTACAGAGAGAAATCCTGTTCTGAAAAATCCAAGAAAGAAAAAAATAAATAAAAAGAGGAGGAAAAATTGGAAATAAATATCATATAGAAGACAGAAGGGTCCTCATAGTTGGAACTCCGTATCATAAGTAGGGAAACTGAAACCAGGAGAAAATAAACTGCTTGTCCAGGATTACAGCAAGCCTTGGTGAATATGTAGCCTGGGCGTGAAAAGTCACTTAATCAGACTTGGGAATCTGCTTTATTTCATTCCACCTTGATTTTCTCTCACAGAGACAGCTTGGAAAGTATGTTTCCCTATTTTAACTAGGACACAGTGTCACCTGCAACACATAGGCACCTATGGATGCATTATGTGTGTCTTAGTTTTAAATATAAATATGACCATTAATATTTATACTTTATGAGCTATTTGTGATCATAGGATAAATCGCATGGCATGGCTCTAAGACTACAGTAGTGTGTACTCTTGTTAATTACACTGTAGAAAGTTGGAAGCAGGTTTCTGTACATTCTTAATGCCCAACTTCTTTTTGCAGTACGAAATGAACTCTGGTACATTCACTCCTAATTATTCATACCCCAAAGCTATAACTAAATGCATTTAAAATTAAACACAAGCAAGCTCACCCTGAGAGAGAAAAAAATTCTAATAAAATAGCACAGATGTACTTAAATTTGAGTTAACTGAAATGTAATTTTAAAAATATTGTAAAATGGTTCATTGTGGTTTAATAAGATTTAGCTTTATATATATATATATATATATATATATATATATATATATTATATAATCAAGCTAATCAAACTTACCTTCATAATACCCAACACATAAAATTGATGAAAGTTAATTTTGAGCATGATACTTCTGCATCAAAATTATTTCCATCATAAAACACCCTTGTTAATGTGAGATCTTAACTTTTTGTAATGGATAGTACTTTGTAGCTAATTTCTACTGAAGATGGTTTTATGTGTGTGTGTGCCATCTGTGTATTGCCCACTGAAGCCAGAAGAGGGCGTCAGATCCCCCTGGAACTGGAGTTACAAGTGATTGTGGGTCACTGGAAGTGAGAGCCAGGAACCAAACGCCGGTCCTCTGGAAGAGCAGCAAGCACTCTTAAGCCCTAAGCCATCTCTCCACCTGATATTAACTACTTTGTAATGATTGTCAAGAACATGACCAAAGAGCAAACCTCCTGAAGATGAAATGCAAATGTATTCTGGTATTTCACTCAGAAATAGCTTCATGACCAGCACATAATCAACATCCTTAATGGCTCCCAAACCTGACTGCATGGGCAAGCTGACTCACTTCACACAGTCACAACTAGGCTGGGCCACCCAGTGAGGAACTAAACAAAAACACCCACACAACTCAGGTAGACACGTTTATGTGAAAACCTTTATATCTGGTGAGTTTAAGGTCCTACCTCTCCATAGCTAAATGTTTAGACGTTACTACAATAGTGGTTTAATGTTTACATTTTAGTGCCTATATTTCTAGAGGTCACAGAGGACCTGTTTCATTTTCCAAGTCACAGTTAGGTGCTATTTAAGATTTTATACAGCCAAGACATTATGTGTCCAAGACGTTGTCACATAAATAAACTGAAAGATGCAGCTGACCATTCCAAAGGAAAAGAAACGCTGAACCAAAAGGTCCCTGGATGCCCACTAGGGTGATAACATAGAATGTTAGCTGAGCACATCTGTGCTTGAGATATTAACACTTACCCCCTGTTCCTATTAATCACTTGAAGTCTAAAGAAGCTGCAAAAAAAAAAAAAAAATTCTATAAAATAAGAAGCAAAAATGTCATCAAGGCCCATTTGTGATGATTCCAATAAAAATGTAAGATTTCTTGTCCAACCTTTCCTATTAACCTGTTTTTCCATTTACAGCGTAGGAACTCTGAGCTGATCTAATATGCAGCCTGGCTTAAGGGTTTGTAATTTGCAAGCAGTTATGTGTCTCAATTTAATGCTATTTTTTCTTTCATTTATTGTGATAAAATTCCTAGCTGGAGAGCTATAAGGTAAAGACATTTTTAAAGGTACAATACACTGTCTACTGAAGACACATGTTGTACAGCAGACCTTAGAGGTCTTAGGGAAGTCAGTCATCTCATATAAGTAAAACCCATCTCCCCTCCTTTCCCTTTCTCTTCAAGACTGACATCAAATTCTCATTTCAAAAATGAGAAGTGTGGTCATGTGGTTATGTGGTTTTTTTTTGCTTTTGTTTTTGTTTTACTTATTTACTTTACATCCCACTAACTGGCCCCGTCTCGGTCATCCCCTACCACAATCCTTTTTCCCTAATCCCCTCCCCTTCTCCTCTGATAGGATGGAACACCCCCTGAGTATTCCCCACCCTGGCATATCAAGTCTTTGCAAGGCTAGGCACAGCCTCTCCTACTGAGACCAGACAAGGCTGCTGTGGTGGCTTGACTATGCTTGGCCCAGGAATGGAAGTATTAGGAGGTGTGGCCTTGTTATAGGAAGTGTGTCACTGTGGGGCTGGGCTTTGAGACCCTCCTTCTAGCTGCCAGGAAACAGTCAGCTCCTGGCTTCCTTTAGATGAAGATGTAGAACTCTCAGCTTCTCCAGTGCCATGCCTGTTTGGATGCTGCCATGCTTCCCACCATGATGATACTGAACTGAACCTCAGAACCTGTAACTCATCCCCAATTAAATGCTTTCCTTTAAAAGACTTGCCTTTATCATGGTGTCTCTTCACAGCCATGGAAATCCTAACTAAGGCAGCATCCCAGCTAGAAAAACATACCCCGTGGACAAGCAACAGCTTTTGGGATAGCCCCCACTCCAGTTGTTCTGGAACCACATGAAAATCAAGCTCCGTATCTGCTACATGTGTGCAGGAAGGCCTAGGTCTACCCCATGTATGTTCTTTAGTTGATGAGTCAGTCTCTGACTGATTAGTTGACTCTGTTGGTCTTCCTGTGGAGTTCCTATCCCCTTCAGGGCCCACAATCCTTCCTCCTAATCTGCCAATAAAAGTCCCCAAGATCTATTCACTGTTTGGCTGTGGGTGTCTGTATCTGTCTTAATCAGCTGCTTGGTGGAGCCTCTCAGAGGACAGCATGCTCTGGTCTGCAAACATAACAGAGTATCATTAATAGTGTCAGAGATTGGTGCATGCCCGTGGGATGGGTCTCTAGTCAGGATGGTTAGCCATTCCTTCAGTCTCTGCTCCATCCCACATCCCTAAAAGTTTTGTGGGTGAGTTGGTGTCCCTATCGCTCCTCTGGGGTCCCTGTGTGGCCTCTTCAGGTTCCAGATCCCCAAGGCTGTGAGTCTGCATATTTTGCTGGCATGTATGAGTGCGCACCATGTGTTCCCTGGGACTGAACATACAAATGCTATAGCAGCCATGTGGGTGCTGGTAATTCAACCCAAGTCCTCTGGAACACTGCACTTAACTGCTGAGCCATCTCTCCAGCTTCACTATGTGAATTTTTTTAAGAGTCTCATAAAAGACAAAAGCCAGCACACTTTTGGGTCTTCTACTGGCAACTGTTTCTATGACATGCTTCACAGATGAACAGCACTTGATTAGATTATTGACTATCTAATATGAACCAAATACTACACTTGATAAATGGAGGGAAAATTACATTTTAACTTTTTATAATGGTTTAATCACCTAAAGAAATTAGACTTCTTATATTAATGGGATGTATTAATAATCCACACTACTAAGAATCAGTACCAGGTATCAGCATGGTGAAAGAATTAATTGATGTGACTATACTGATCCCATCCAGGTTAATGCATAAGATATATTTTGAATTTATTTCCCTCTGCTTCTAAAGAAAACATCTCTTCTGACATACATTTATGCAGGAATATCTCTTTTAAACCAAAAAGTCTAATTTTGTAGTCAATCACTTATCACTGTGATCCCACTGATCAAAGGAACAGAAAAGAATTCCAACTTTGGGGACCACACCCCACCATAGAAGCAAAAGGTTTTGTTGTTATTGAAATGAATGTTAAGAGCAGAAAGGCCTTTGAGAAAGTGATGCACTTGTCCCTTGTGAGGCTGTCAGCAAGAAACTGTCCATGAGTATTGCTTCAAGAACTTCATAAACTATAGATACCAGTGACTGCTGAGGGTTCTTTTAAAGTTTGCCCATTATATTGACCAGGAGCATTAACAGTAAGAGAGTATGGAGGAACAGTCGGGGCTATGGATGGGAGCTGAGAAAGGATTGCATATTACATAAGAGGGAAAGAGTTTCCCTGTGACTTCTGAGAATACAGCTTTAAACAGCTGTGCTATCAGTCTCCAGTTAAGGGATGGGGCCACACACCCATCTCTAAGTTTTTAACCCAGAAATGTTCCTGTCCAAAGGAAAGACATGGACGAATTAGAGCAGAGACTGAAGGAAGGGCCATTCTGGGACCTCGCCACCGGGAATCCATCCTGTCTGCAGAAACCAAACCTCATCATTGTTGCTGTTGCCAAGAGACGCTTGCTGACAGGATCCTGGTGTGACTGTTCTCTGGGAGGTTCTACCAGCATCTGGTCAATACAGATGCAGATACTCACAGCCAACCATTGGACTGAGCCCAGGTACCCCAATGGAAGAGCTAGGGGAAGGACTGAAGGAGCTAAAAGGGGATTGTAATCCCATAAGAAGAACAATGTTAGCTGGCCAGACTACCCAGTGTTCCCAGGGACTGGACCACCAACCAAGGTGTGTACAGGGAGAGATCCATGGCTCCAAATATATATGTAGCAGAGGATGGCCTTGTCCAACATCAATGGGAAGGAAGCCCTTGGTCCGGTGGAGTTTTGATGCCCCAGCATAGGGAGATGCTGGAGTGGTGGGGCAGGAGTAGGTGGGTGGGTGGGGAGCGCCCTCATAGAGGCAAAGCAGAGAGGGGAGAGGGGAGGTGGGATGTGGGGTTGTGGAGGGGTAACTGGGAAGTGGGATATCATTTGAGATGTAAATGACAGGAATGATTTATAATAATTTTTAAAAGCCATGCCAAATAGCAGGCTGTGAAACTACAGCATTTTCAGAAAGTGAATTTGAAGTTCAATGGTTTTTTTTGTTTTTTTTGTTTTTTTAATGAAACTTCAATAAAGGACAGTTGGTGGGTTTGCAGAACAAGGATTGAGCCTGCTTGGAAGCTTCAGAGAGCCTGGTTCTCCTGGTGTCTTCCGTCCCCTCTGGCTCTCACAATCTTTCCACCTCCTCCTGTCGGGATTCTCTGAACTCTGAGAGGAGGGACTTGATGGAGACATCCAATTTATCTTCTTCCACAGAGTTCTCTGAGCTCTGAGGGGAGGGTTTGATGACAGCCCATTAGGACTGAGAGGATGTCAGAGTCAGAGGGCATAACTGATACCAGGAACCAGAGTCTTCCAGACACAGCAGGACTGATATATACATATGAACTCACAGACTATGGCAGCGTACACAGGGCCCATGCAGGTCCAAGTCAGATGGCATCCCCTTGTTGAAAAGGGGAAGAGCATATGACCTCCCATCCCCAACTAAGAAGCGATCTCCAATTGACAATGGCTAGCAAAGGAAAAATGGTTTTCTCCAATGAAGTTTCGCTGGGTATATAAACCACATTCAAGGGCAGATCCCATGTCCAGAAGTAGACAGCCAACACAAAATAAACTCAATGGTACTGGGGAGATATTTCTTATCAGTTCAATGGCCTTGAAGAGGAGAACCTATTGCATGTCCTTTGCCTCTTCTACCCTCTCCTCTCCCTTAGAGGACAGCTGTGGCTCAGTTGCCACACTGGGGCAGGTATGACCAACACTTTCAGGTCCCAGCACATATGAGCTAGGAGTCACACTCCCTGAAGCCAGTCTTCCCTACACTGCCTCTCTCCATACTTTTGTGTGAACGAGAAAGGACTTTGACCCCTATTGAGACTCTGAGGTTGGTCATTTGAATCCTACCCCAGATATCACTGGGAGCCAGGCCACCAGTCTGGAGTATAGGCCTCAACCTCCCCATCATGCCCTGAGTTAGAAAAACAAATCTGGACATTTTTTGTCCCCAAAAAACTAAAGGAAAAAGAGAATGAGCAAATCTACATATGTACAAGTAGATCCTGGGGCGCTACCAAAAACCTTTAGTTGGAACCTCCAATCTGACACCTTCAGAATCCAGCTGTGTTTTGCAATATTGATTTTTCTCTTTTGCAGCCACAGCAGCTGCTGGTTCATAAAATTGGGATGTAACCTTTTCTTCTTCCACGTGATTTACTCACTCGTGTGTGTTATTACTTGGCAAACAATTTTAGAATATACAGATACATCTATTTGCTCGTGCTTTCCCCCCATGCTGATTTCAGGGAACACTTAATGTCATCTGGAATATTTTACATGGAAATGAAGAGAGGGAAGAGAAAAAGTGTCATGTAGATATGTGGTTCACTAGCTTAAAAAGCCATTTCCTTGGCAAGGGGTCACTGGGAATATTTCACTGAAAGTATTTATGGTTGCATAATCAAACGGGATAGAGCGGACATTCAACGCAAGTGCTCTCCTTACTGACTCTAACCCAAATATTTGACTTTATTGTCACCCCTTGCACTTACAGTCAAGGTTCTGCAGCTCTTTCACAGACTTGGACCCTGTCTGTCTTCACTCACAGTCAGAGGGAAGCCTATTAAGATGATAGAGTTTGGGGGATGTGCAAAAAGAGAGTATAATAAATTGAAATCTGAGTATCCAATCCAAACCCTACACCAAGATGATGGTCTTTGAAGATGATTCTTAGAAAGACGATTAGGTTGACTGAGGTCTGGAAGTTGACTTCCTATGATGAGATTGACCTCCTTGAAGAGGGGCTGGACATCACTCTGCTATATGAAAACATAGCAAGAAGGATTCCATGAGACAGGAAGGAAGGTCCCATTAGGAGCCAAGCAGTGTTTTGGAACATCTTCTGGCTTCGTCCAGGTTCCTCTATGAAGGTTAATGTGCTCAGAATGGCAGACCACCATCAGTGGCATGCCAATGCTCCTGGTGATGGGTCTGCAAGAACAGACTGGCCTGGAGTCAGCTGAGGTTCCTAGGAACTGGCCAAGAGGGGAAAAACTAGAGGTGAAGAGGCCCACTGTGCTAAGACCTGCTTCTTGCCAGAAGGTAAGTCCTAATGTATCAATGGAAGATGTAAACAAGGCAGAGATGGGAGAGAAAGAACCTTCATTGCTCAAACATCATCCCACGGCCACCCAACCCACTGCAACTACTAACACCTAACCACCACTGAAGGACTTCCACTTGACACTGGCTCCCTCTCCTGCCATGGCTGAACCAGCAGAACATCTCACCAGCTGTTTTATGTTGGATAAATTCATCACTCTTCTTGGCCCCAGTTGCTCCATCTTTGAAGCAGGTAGATTAGCATTCTCCAAAATAGTTGTGAAATTTAAGAGGAAGAGCTACCAAGCGTTGCTCATGTACCTAATGTATAGTCAGTTCCCTCTAGATGCTTGTTTCCCCTTGCATGATATTCAAGACGATGTGGATTTGGACAAAACCTTGTTGGATGCCTGCTGAAACCTTTGGTGATTTTCTTGAGCAGAGCAGATCTAAGGCAAGAAGACTCTTGTAGCCAGGCAGTGGTGGCACACGCCTTTAATCCCAGCACTTGGGAGGCAGAGGCAGGTGGATTTCTGAGTTTGAGGCTAGCCTGGTCTACAGAGTGAGTTCCAGGACAGCCAGGGCTACACAGAAAAACCCTGTCTCGAAAAGCCAAAAAAAAAAAAAAAAAAAAAAAAGACTCTTGTAGGCATAACCCTTTCCTGGTGAATCCTCATGAGGGAAAAGACAAAGCCAGGCAGCTCCAAGAAATCTTTTAGGAAATAAAATTAATCCCAATGATCACCAAACCTTCATGACTTGGTCTCTTCTCAGTAAGCCTCATTTAGTGCCACCACTGTGGGAAATAATTGTGGGGACTTTACAAAGATAAAAGATGGGCAGATGCTTTTGAACTGATGATTTAAAATCTGAAAAAAGTTATTTCCCAGTGTGGAGGAGCCCTCAGTAGCCACCAGTCACAATGCAAGGATTACAACTTTGGCTACCTGCACTTGCATTCAAATTCTTGCATCTGTTCCTGCGTGTAGAAGGTTCTTATTTCTATGTAGTTAAGAAGACTATCTTAACTATCTATCTCACAGAGCCAATAATGTTTAAGAAAAAAATATTATAATCCTAATCAGTCAATGCCTGGACAATGCTGGGACATGCTCTGGCTTCCATTCTATCTTGTCTGAGCCCAGCTATCGCATCACCAGGAACCAGCTCTTCATCCAACTCAAAGCCTACATTCTTTCAGACATGGATATGGTTTGATGCACCTATCGCTCACAGTCATGCCCCATGGTGATGCCACACACGAGGTGAGAAGAGTCGTGAGGCTTAGTGATCCCTGGGATAATGTTATCTTTAAAGATGGCCCCTGCAGCTGCCCGGCTCTATCCTCCACATGAGGATGCACCAGGAAGGCTCTCAGCAGACAAGATTTTCGTTGGTACTTTGACTTGGACTACTCACCCTCCAGAATGCAACCAAGAGTATTTTGCTGCTTAGAAATAATCCGTCCTAGCAGCAGTTTCACCATAGAAGCACAAGCAGATGAAGACAAGCAGATATTCACATTGTCATGGGTTCACAGTGTTGGTACACTTATATTCCAAAATGTTCCCACCCCACAAAATAAGATGGAAAGATAGGACCTCATATTCAAATCCCAGAGAGAAAGAGAAGAGCCTTTTTTCCCGTTTTCAGTAGTTTTTTTTCTCTCTCTCTCTCCCTAATTTTCCTGTTCTATGTTTTTCAATGTCTTGTGTAACATCACTTTCTGGGATCCTAAGGATCTTTATGGATCAGGCAAGCCTGCACAGGAGCCCTTCAGGCAGCAGGCTAGACTGTGCTTGCCAGGGGTGACTCTCATGCATCACTGTCAGCATGTTCTCAGGGAAAAAGGCAAAGAGCGGTGAGTTCTGGAGGTTCCAGGGCTCCACATGTTCATTCATGACAGTCAGTCAAGGAGTAATGACAACCTCAAGAAGAAGTACATGAGGCACTGAACCAAAGTCAAGAAGCCCTAGTTTGTTCTTCTTTACAGAAAGCGACTCAGAGTCTCCTCCTTGAGGAAATCCATTTCTCAGGCCTGCAGTGATTAAATGCTTAAGAAGAGCCACCTGCCTGAGCAATGGCAGAAGCCATGATGTGACACGGGGTCTCCTGTAGCCCCTCAAACAAGAAGACAGGAAAATGAGTTTAATCAGTTAATTAAAAGCCAAAAAGGGTCCATCAACATTACCAGAAAATTAAGAAATGATGGCCCTAAAACTCAGTGTGGTAGTTAAACAGCTGTACACATGTCTGGGATTAATTCATAAACTCCTCCATTTGTCTCACGAATGAAGTAGAATAAGAAACAATGCCCACCTTATAAGACAAGTGTGAGCATTAAGTAATACAGTAAACATGAAGCTTGGTTCAGGTCTGGCTAACACAAAACCCTGGCTTATCATGTATCTCCCTTAAATGTATGAATTTCCTCCCTCCTCCAGTGATGACTGGTGAGCATGGCAGAGTGGTGTCCAGCATTAGAGATAATGGAAATCAAAGGTTGGGGAAAGACAACACAGGAATAAAGTCCTGGCTCTTCCAACTGAGTTCTGTTTTCTTTCTCCATCACACTATCTGATGACTGGGTAGAATTGGCAAAGGAGTCCAAGGTTCCTGGTGCAAACTCAATCTTACATAGATGAGAAACAGTATAGAGGGCTCGAAGAAATGCATTTCTGCCAGCACCATGTACCTGCCTAATACAAGAGAGAGGATCATGGACACAGCTTGCTGCTGATGTACAAAGTGGGCAACCATACACACACACACACACACACACAGAGAGAGAGAGAGAGAGAGAGAGAAGAGAGAGAGAGAAAAGAAGAGAGAGAAGATGACTCTCTAGAGACCAAGCCTCGGCAGCCTCACCTCTGAATCAGAGGCTTACATACATCAGAGTAGCTTACAGACTGCACTCTGGCCAAAAACGCTATATAAAGATTAAGTGTGTGACAAAAATTTGTAGCAACATCAGCTAATTGCAAAGTTGAGGAAGAGAAAGTAATTAAAGTTAGAGATGAGCCAGCAAGTAATTCACTTAATTGTAAGCACAGAACATTCCCCAATCTGTAATCCTATCTTCTTTTAGAGAAAAAAAAATGTGGGGATGTTAGAATATATAGATTTGAACCTGGGTTCTGTCTGTGATCGCTTGAGTTGATACAGGCTGCCTATATCACCTGCCACCACAAAGGAGATGCAAGTAACATTGCTTAATATATTTTATGCTTGATTTTCAAATTGTTTTTTTCTTCCAAAGGTAGTGTAATGACTCTATAGAGTTTGGTTCAAAAGGAAAATTCATAACTGATACTTCATGTGACAGACAATCAATAGACATGTCTTGTGAACCAAGGTAATGAATACATTGCACAAACATAACAGCAAAGCCAAAAATCCTCACACAAGGTAGTGATCACAGTGCAATTGAAAGAGAGAGAGGATTGCAACTCAAACAGCTCACAAGGATGGGCAAAGGAAGAAAACACACTCCAGTGGCCTCTGCATGACTGTAGGTCTAATTTGTGTTGTTTGCTTTATTTTGCTTTTGAACCATATTCATTGAATCACATGCATCAATAAGAAAGAAAGAAAAAAGAAAGGAAGGAAAAAAGGAAGGAGAGAGAAAGAAAGAAAGGAAAGAAAGAAAGAAAGGAAGGAAGGAAGGAAGGAAGGAAGGAAGAAGAAGGAAGGAAGGAAGGAAAGGAAGAAAGAAAAAACAATGTTATTTCAGCCACTCAATGTATAGCTGGGCACCTCTGGCCTCTCTTCTTTCCTAGGCTGGAGTTTTCTGTGGCTGTCCTTATAGGACTTTGATTTTTCATTTTGAAAATCCAGGGACTCTTATGGGAAGAAGCAGTAGACAGGCCTGGCTCCCAGTAGAAGGTGTATGCCATGTGCCCCCTTCCCACTGATGATGCAGAAAGCTCCTCCAAAGTTCAAAACTGTGTGGATGGATTGCATTATTAATCATTCAAAAAGCCCTGACCACCCCTCCCCTAATCCCCAGGATGTAACCTTATGAGGAAATGGGCCCAATGAGATCATGCTGGAGTAGAGTGGGCTCCAGATCCTGTTGTTTTAATTGTGTATCCAGTAGCAACAGAAAGGGGGAGGCAGAGTATCTATCTATTAACAATAGCTTTATAAGAAACTGACCATGTAAAGACAGAGACACAAAGGAAAAGATGAGGGAGATGGCTCAGTTAGTAAAATATGTGGCAGTACCTCACATTAATAAACATCTGGACTCTGTGGCATGCAAATGTCAACCTAGCACTGGGGAGGTGCAAACAGGGAAATCCTGGGACTTGCTGGCCAGCCAGTCCAGTCAAACTATAAAGTTCCAGTTCAGTGATAGACTGAAATATATATATATGACAAAAGCTTATTGGGAGAGATATTCAGTGTTGCCTTTTGACCTCCACACTCATGCATATGTGCCACGCACGCACGCGCGCGCGCGCGCACACAACACACACACACACAGGGGGGGGAGTAGGGAGGGGGAGAGGGAAGGAAGAGGGAGATGATGAAAAAGAGGAAGAAGAAGGGGGAGGAGGGAGGAGAGAAGGAAAGAGAGAAGGAAAGAAGAGAGAAGGAGCAGAAGCAGAAGCAGAAGCAAGCAGAAGCAGAAGCAAGCAGAAGCAGAACAGAAGAGAAGCAGAAGAAGAGAAGAAGAAGAAGAAGAAGAAGAAGAAGAAGAAGAAGAAGAAGAAGAAGAGAAGAAGAAGAAGTAGTAAAAGGACAACATGCCACCAAAGGCCAGGGAAGTCCTAGGGCAGATTCTCCCTCAGAGTCCTAATAATGAGCCAGCCCTAAGGATACTATGACCTTACACGTTCATCCTTCAGAATTGTTAGATAACATAGGTCTGTTGGTAGTTCCCTTGCTAGTTGCCCTTTGTTATACTAGCTGTAAAAAATAGGCATAGATGATGGCTGGATTGATGATAGATAGCTAGATAATCATGGATGGGTGGGTGGGTGGATAGATGGATGGACCATGAATGAATCACGGATGGATTATGAATGAGTGGATGGATGATGGATAGGTGAACTCTGACTTCAAGGAGAACCTCTGAGTAGGAAAACATCTACCCAGGACAAGTTCCTCTCTCCTATTGAAGGTAGACAAAAACTTCAGTTGTATCTCTCAAGAAGTCTGTGTCCTAATAGGTCAACACAGTGCAAGGCACTGGGCCCATTTCAAAGCAAAGTGTCACCCTCACAACCCAGCTGGAGAGCTGGCTGGGCTGAGGCAAGGAGTTTCCATGTATTGCTTACATCTTTGATGGCTGAGAGAAAAGGATACAAGGAATGTGATCTTTATCAGCATGAGGCCTGGGGTCATCCTTTCTTCAGACCCACACTGAAGCCTGTGTGTTTCCTTTTGGTCCCTTAAACTACTCTTGGGTATGAACATCAGGCTTCACAAAGCAATCAGCTTGAAACATTCATGTGGAGTCAAAAGAATGTATGTGTGTGAACAGTCAACCCTATTTGAAGGTAAATCACATGAAAACCAGAACAGACCTCAAATAAAAATGTACAACACTAAATCTATAAGAAAACAAATATTTTCCAAACTACATTCAGACTTTTTTTGATTATTCAATACTTACAAAATAATGACTTAAAGATTTGGTCTTGTCAGACATCTGGGAAACACTTGGTCTGAAGCCTGATGCCCCAGTGTAGGGAACACCAGAGAGAGAGATGTGGGGTGGGGGAACCTCATAACAGGAGGAATGTAGGGTTTGAGGAAACTGGAAAGAGGATAACATTTAAATGTAAATAAATAAAATATCCAATTTAAAAAGATTAACATTGCTTTCAATTTCACAAATATTCCAAACGTTTCTAATTCCTATTGAGAATCGTAGTGAGAAAAATATCAGTGTAAGAAAAAGTGAGAACACTGCATTTTTCTTAATAATACATACGCTGGGCTTGGGGTGGGGTTATGTCTTCTCCAGGAAAGAGTACACCAACTGGTTATCCTATAGCAAATATGGTCAGCCCTGAAAACACACACACGCAGTAACATTATACAGACTGAGCAGGTTATATTTAGGAATGTGTGTGTGTGTTGTTTGTGTGTATTTGTGTATACATAATACATATATGCATGTAATCATCACTCAAAAGAGAACATGAATTTGAAAGTGAGCAAGGATGGGTATAGGGATGGGAATGGTTGGAGGGATAAAATAGAAGGGAAAGTGGTATAATATGAAACATAAATCGTGCAATCACATGCACTTGCTTCTCACTTCTAAAGATGACTGACATCCCATTCTGAGTCTTAGCATTATGCCATGCCCACGTCATTTCAGGTCTTGCTGAATATCTTTGGATCCTAAGAGCAAAATTCCACCAACTCAGCTCAGACAGCGCAGATCTATCTCCTGACCTCTAAACAATGGAAACTCAAAAGAGGATGCTGGAGGACGCTGGATCCCTCAGGAGAAGAGAGAGAGGTGTGTTCAAGCAAGGCAGAAAAGACAAACTCTCAGCAAGTACATTGTCCCTGAAAATCTATCAATTTCCACTTCCAAGTAATTCCTGCCACAGACCCTCAGCCAAGCTCTGGAGTTCTCCATCCTAGACCTGCAGGAAGCAGGCATCTATTTCCACCATGCTTCTTTGACTGTCTCTGTAGAACATGGCAATGACATTTGCTATTCTGTGTATATGCAGAATGTTCCCACATGCTTGGCACACCTGTGTTTCAATAATGACAGAACAATTATTGCTTGAAAATGACAGGCTCTATGTCCTCCTGATCAGAAGATCACAGGCTCACTGAGAGAACCAAGTACTCTATGTGCTTCTTCTATGTGCATAACACCTCTAGCACAAACGCTTCTGTTTTGATTGAAATCTTAGGTACTGCTTTTTTTCCTAACTCCTCACACTAAAACTAAGATTCTGCTACATAAAGTAATGATGACCTTGATCAGATTGTTCAACACAATTAAGGGTTGCGAATTTAGACTGGATACATAGAAGATCCACGATTCAACACAGATGTGAATTAACACAAGACCATTTAACTGTAGATGGAAGACACATTAGAAGCTGTTAAGGAATATTGACTTCCAAAGGTAATGGTTGCATGAAAACTAGAAATAGATCTTACGAGGAACCATACAACACTGGAGATGTGGGATTTCTTCCAGAGGAACAAGGCCATGAAGAAGAGCAATTCCTGGGTACCACTTACAGCAATTTAAACATTGTGTTTTTATGTATGCCTGAGAGAGACAGAAGAGGGGAGATAAAGAAGGAGAAGAAAGTGGATAGAAAGAAGAGGAGGAGAGAGAAGGGGCTAGGGGTGGACATTAAGTGTGTGTGGTGTGTGTTGTGTGTGTGTGTGTGTGTGTATGTGTGTGTGGTGTGTGTTGTTTGTGGTGTACACCTTTTGGGCATTAGCTTTTGCCTTCTACCTTATTTAAAAGTACAGACTCTCCTGTTTCTGATCCTGAACAGATTACTCCAGGTAAAGCAGCCTGTGAGCTTCCAGATGATTCTCCTGTCTGTGTCTCCCATATGACATTAGGAATGCTATGATTACAGAGTGTGCCACCACATTCAGCTTTTTACATGGGTACCAGAGATTTAACTTATGTCATATGACTTGTGAGGTAAGTGCTCTTCCCAGCTAAGCCATCTCCCGGGCCCCTCACTTAACGTGTTTGTCAGTTAAAAATGATGGCATTGTGTATTGTTGGCTATGGCTGGTCTCTTAAATAATGATAGATAGAACACAACCAAGAACAGATGACACATGGTTCATCCTATTTCATTCCACCTATTTATGCACGAAGACAAGGATTGATGACTACCTTTGATTAAAAATACAAAAAAGAGCTCATAGAATTCTAAAGTTTGCATGAACTGTCACGCCTGTCTCATTCACCCCCTGAATTTCCAAGAAAATGCACTGCAACCATGAGAATGGAAGGATATTGCTTCCTGCAAAAATATGAGTGGGGAACATAAATGCTCATCAACTGACTTGTTCTGGCTGGAACTCAAGTTCCCCTCTCTAATTCAGGAGCAAGTAAAGGCAGGACAAAGAGAAACAAATGTAGTGAAGGACCACAGTCTCTGGCTTTCCTGCTCTGACTCTGGAGCTTATGGTCATTCTACACAGACAGGGCAGGGGACATCTATACCCATAGTTGGGATCCATCAGCCCTTCCTGCTGCTCTCAGCCAGCTCCAAACCACAGACTCCAGTGGATCTCAGTTTGGGGCAGCACCAGTGATCCTAGATATGGATAAGCTGCCCTTCATCAGGTCGCCATGCTCTGCTTGAAATCTAGCAACCCTATCAAGGTAAACAAAGACAGAGAGCAAGCACTGGAGTTGTACCCACTGTTCACACATCGAGAAAACCCAGATATCTAGAGCTCCTGTGTAGTTGTCGCACATCCTGCTCCCTCATCTCTACCTGAAAATCAGCTTTGAGCTGGACTTCTGCACCTCATTATTTACTGTGTTAATTCAGAAGCACATGAAAATTCATTTCTAAATTTTTATAACCACTTTCATTAAATGGCATTTTATGAACTATAATTATATTTGCAAAATATTCTTTCATATTTTCATTATGTTTATATTTATATAACATGTTTTTCTTTATTAGGGTCATAAATACAACTTCTAAACATGAGCAAGTGTTATTTCTAGTAAGGTATTTCATTGTAGTCACTGTCTGTAGGAACCCTATGCCTTTTATTTTATGAGTGCAAGAATGTTTGAAAAAGAAATTCAAGAGCCTGCCAAGTGGGTTCCAGCAGAACACTGGGTTCCCCTTGACCCTGGCACTGATGCAAGGACACACACCCACATTCCCTGAGCACTCTTAACCCTACTCCAAAAACATAACTGTTCAAAATGCAGAGAACAACTAGCCATGAGTTGTCCAGCCACAACTGATGCATTTACACACAACCTCCACAGTTAAGGAAAGCCAGAGGATCTGCTGTGTCTAATATATTATGACAAGGAAACCTCAACAATATTGGTGCCTGTGTGATGATACTACCAAATAATTTGTCAACATGGTCTGGGGGATCTCCCAAGACATCTTCTGGATGAAGAATTAATGGCTGTTGAAAAGAAGAGACTCAGTCTTGTCCAGGATGGGTTACTCAACCAGTCACCTCTAAACATACAAACATACGAGCAACACTAAAGGGGCTTGTTACATGTATATGACCTATCCCTCCAGATCAACCGCCATTTTTTGATTCAAGGAAAAGATTTACTTTTGTTTCTGACATAAGATACATGTTTGCAAAGGCTCAGGGCTGTCACGAAGGAGCACTGTACGGTATTTCGGAAACTCTGTGACAATGTTTTCATTTGCCAGTTTTCCCTGAAAGCATAATCCAGAATTTTGATTGACTACTTACAGATAATTACCTATATCGTCTAACACATCAAAAAATTAAAGAGATAAAATACGAGTAAATTGCAAGTTTAATTACAAGCTTTTATGACAAGGAAAAAAATTTCCCATTGAGCATCTGGCAAATTGTGTTTTTCTTTCCCGTGAAACCTCTTTTAGATCTTCCCAAATCTTTTCTTAATCACATGAGCATCTTCAGAGACAACAGAGATGGGCCCTGGGGTGATGGACTCTTGTACATGGCATCCTTTAGCTTGTCTCTCTGTGATCTTCATATTCTCTTTTTCTGCAGGCGTGTTCGCTCATTTAATATTTTGTTTTCATTTGTCTGAGGTTGAAAATTCTACAGAGTTTTAGTATTCAATTTAAATTAAAAAAAGATATCTCCAGGTTTCAAGAAAGAGACTCTAAGTGAGAAGCCAGCCATATGTTTCAAACCTCTGATATCAACTCAGAGTTCAATAGTCACTTAGTGGTCTTTGATGTTGAAAAATGGGCACATAGTGAAGCTATCATTAGCAAGCATCTTCATTGCTTCAAAAATAAATGAGAGACAAATCATTCAGACATCACAAAACTTCCAGATGCTGCATCTATAAACGAGGTTGTCACCAAAGTGTTAATAGAGATAAAAGAGCTATCCCACCAGGTTCTAGATCAGGGTGAGAGTAAGCCCATGACAAATGTGGGTAGGCAGACACATGTACATTGTCATAAAGAGGTTTCGAATTATTGGCTAGGACTCTATCCTCCTCCACCATCTGAATTCCTAAAGTGGACAAAAGGGTGAGGCTTAGTGTTGAGAAAACGTAGTGTTGAATCCAAGGAAGCAGAGAGCTGTGACTGCTACAGTCCAGTTTGGCGGATGTTCTTAACACTCTCCTCCTTCAACACTCAAGCTTATCTCTGGAACCTGAAATGTCCAGTTCCTATGCAACTGTCCCAGGATTCCCCTAAATTCTAGGGACATTGATAGGTGTAACAGTAATAGATGTGATGGAGCACCTACTTCTTTCAGGCCCTGATCTACAGGAGTGGACAAAACAAATAAGCTGCAGCCCTTATGAGGTTCACAGTTTAGAGTAAGAGAGACAAGCAAGAGACCATGTCCTAGGATAGATTGTATGGAGAAGGAAGACAGAGAGGGAGAGGCAAAATGGCCATGGAAGATCTCCATAGAGGGTAGCCTTTGAGCAACAATCTAAAGAGGATGACAGTGGGTGGATATCAAAGAAGGACCAGGCAACAAAGGTCCCGGGGGTAGAAAGCCATCTTGGTTCTTTACAGAACAACAGAGACACTGTGGTACAAGAAAATGATCCAAGAAGGGAAAAGGAGGAAACAGAGTCAGAGATTTCAGGGGAAGATTGAGTTTGCAAGGTACTTGCCTTTTCTTGCACAGTAAGGACTCTAGCTTTCACTGAGTCACTGGAAAACATTACAACCTGTGAACAGAACCTGGCATGGTCTTCAAGTGAGGCACACATGGGCAGAAGGTGCTCAGCAGAAGACCAGTGCCACCCTGTGGGAATAAAAGCATGGAGACTTCTGGCTGTTTGGATGGGTGGTGGTTAAGGGAGGTACGGGGTACAAAGCTAGGCATAGGTGTGGAGGGAAAAGAAGGGAGTGGCTGTGAAGATTTGCAGCCTGGATACCAGAAAGATGATGTTTCCAGCCCAGACAGGAAGAAGAATGTCAAGGAATGGAAAAATTCACTGGAAATTAAGGGATTCAGGAAATCAAATTTTGGGAAATTGGCTAAATATCCCCTGGGAATTTTGCTAAGCAAAAGAGTCACTTACCCCTCTATTGCTCTGATGTATTATACAAAGAAGCAAAAAGAATTACACTTAATACTGACTTTTAAAAAGGAACTGTTTGTTTGTTAGGATCTAGGTCAGAGCACTGCAATAGGATCTCAATCTCCAGTCCATGCTGGCATATAACTCACATTAATCCTCCTGCCTCAGATTTCTAAGTGCTGAGATTGCAGTAGTGAACTACCACAGTAAGTTTGAAAATTAACTTTTAAAGCAGGGGGAGCGGGGGAAAAGCTACCTTTAGCTTAGAACACATATCCAGTTTTGTATCCTCTGGAAATTTTATCCCAAGAGATCACTTTTGTAGGTACAACCGAGTTTCTAAAATTTCAATATCACAGAGTTCTCTTTTCATGAGATATGTGTGAGTGCAATGGTTTACTGATGTGTATTTGTATGAGGGCATATATGAATAGCTATCATTTTGAAGCATATATATTTTACACCTGAGAATGAAATCATTTTGTAAAAGAAATTGAGGAGGTCAGTCCTCTTTCACCAATCACATCAAAGCAAGAGTCAGAAATGCCTTGATTTTGGCATATGTTATTTTCTTTATGAAACAACAGGTTAATCATATTCCCTTTTACCATCTAGTAAAGTTGACCTTTGATCTAGAAAATGAAACTTTCACCTCTGAGCTAGATGTTTCCCCCCGTCAATCACCCAAAGCTTATTCAGTTAATGGCCTGTGAAACATTCTCTGAGAGTGTGGGAAAGTTATGGGGCATAATCAATACTGCTTTCACTATTTTCCTCTTGTTCCCTTGAAGGGAACGTAAACATCTCTTTCAATATACCAACCATTCTTCTTCCTGCAGGTGCTCAAATGACAGAAAGAGAGAATGCTTACCACAGACAGGTTTTATGTGACCGTAACTAACCATCCAATCAATAAGCAGCTTTCCAAGTGACCTGCTTATAGAAGTAGCTCCTTGCACTGAGTTCATCCCATTAGAGAGAGCTTCTGCCTCATCCTAGAATTCTGTGAAGTGGATATAAACCCACAGGCAGCTTAATTTCCAAATGAGAGTGCAGTAGCTAGTGTTACCAGAGGCAATCTATAAAGCTCTGGTCCTATCAAAAAAAAAAAAAAAAAACTTGCAAAATGACCTAATTCAGAAAGCTAATATTCCCTGTAGTACAGAGAACAGAGAAAATAATGAGTCAAGCACCCATAAAACATTTTGATAAATACTGGTTTTACCAGGGTTAATCTCACCTGGACCAGGTTAACTGCATTATCTGTGGACAGTAACCAAATAGTAAGAAGCTACTGCATCCCTGTAAGCATGACAAACTACCTACTGGGTTGCAGCAGCATTCTAGCTAGACTGGGTGTTGGCCTTGGCTCTTCTCAAAGACTTCTCAATGTAAGCTTCTACAACATCCTTGCTACAGATCATTCCTGGCCATAGCCACCATGTATGACTTAGCCTGAAATCATTCTGAACAGACTGTCACCATACCAAGAACCAGATGAGAGAAAAGTCTTTGTATGTGATGTTTAGTAAATGTGGATGATTTGACTGGAAATATCTACTATACCAGTTCCTTTCCATGTGCCATAATATAAGCCCCAACAAAACTCACTTAAGGAAGGAAGGGTTTCTTTCAGCCCACAGTTCCAGAGAACAGTCCATGATAGTAAGGAAGGCATGGTAGCAAAAGCTTGAGAAAATTTAAGAATTGAATGGTGATGGTTAGCTGGCTCTCTCCTCTTTATTAAGTCCAGGTCCCCATTCAACATAATGGTGCCATTCACACTCAGAGTGGATCTTCTTACTTCAATTGACCTAGTTTCATTGGTTGTTGGATTACATATTGATGAGATGGATTGTCCTCCATATCACAAGGATACCAGCTCACAGTGTTTACTATGGACACAAAAGTCTCTAGCTATTTTTTAGTCATTGTTTAAAATTCAGTCTTGGGCTAGGTAGATGGTTTAATGTGTACAACTGGTATACAATCATCAGGACCTAAGTTCAAATCCTCAGAATCCACATAAAAGTCAAGTATGGTCACATATGCCTAAAACCCTGGGATGAAAGTAGAAGTAAGAGAATCTCTGGAGCTTACTGGTACCAGAAGAACCAAACTATGGTAAGATCCAGTTTCAGTGATAGATACTATCTCTCCTCTGATATCTGTATACACACACACACACACACACATTCATAGAAAACACAATCACGAAAGATTAGTCTTTACTCAAAATAACATGGATTCACGGTATCCTATTCTCAGAGAAGTCTCTCAAACATTTCTAAGTATCTTAACAAGGATTGAGTTATATAATTTTATCCACATCAAAGATGGCCTAAGCCTCTGTATCCCCTACATTGTCTAAGGAACTCCAACTTATTTACAAAGTGTATGCATTGATTCTCATAGACTCAGAAATATTAAGTACTGTGCACTAAAATAAATAAAACCCTCTGACCAACAAGCACCCCAAATCAAGGGTTCCTCTAAACTCCATCCAAGAAGCTACTTAAGCATGTTTGTCAATAGTGGTGGCATGATTGCTGGGGGAGGAACCAAGTGCTCTCTGATTGGTATGAGAATTCTACAAGGGGAAATCCATGACTGAGAACCAGAACCAAAGCTCACGGTGGGAAAGTCAGGTCCTAGAAGAGACCGAACTCTTGTTTAGCTAACTTAACATGGTGTCAGATGCTTTCTATTGTTTAGGCCCACAGCCAATTGCTGCTCTCATAGAAGGTAGAAGTATCTCTTTGCAAGTGAACACAGAGAGTCATGGCTGTTCAAGATGCCTAGGATAAATGGTGGCTGAATGTCAGCCCTAAACAAGATCTACACATGTCCCCTCTAAGGCTCAGGAAACATTAGAAAAAACACAAGAGTTAAAGATATGAAGGAAGACTGTGAAATGCCATCTGGACAAAGCTATAGCCATTTATATTAGGAACTCACAGTACGGCAGTTACCTGCACAGGTCTGCACAAGACTGGCCATGTCAACGGTCAGTCATGGATCATGGATGGGCTCGTGGGACCTCTTCCCTAGCGAATTGTAGGCTACTGAAAGATTCTAGATAAGAGGAGTCTATGTCTTCAGTTGTACACTAACTGTTGAACCCATTAGGTTTCATGGAAATATCCAAACTTGTGGACACACAGACAGTTCTGGTTAGATTCAGTGGATCATAAAACAAAATAAATAGACATAGACATAAATGGAGGTAAGAGACTTACAGGGAGAGTGGGTGGGGGGGTGACAAGATTGAGATGGAGTTGAAAGCTATCAGAATGCATTATCCACATGTGTGAAATTGTCAAGGAATAAATTTAATTACTAAAAATTAAAGATTAAAAGTTTATGAGATAGTAAAGTTTTTGTTCCCTAGTAAAGAAATCTGCATGGAATACCTCAATAGTACCTACACACATACACAGAAAGAGAGAGAGAGAGGAGAGAGAGAGAGAGAGAGAGAGAGAGAGAGAGAGAGAGAGAATAAAACATAATTTCTTCCTACACAAGCTTTAATCTTTTTGGAACATGCTGTGACTTCTTCAATTACCAGGACGAGAAGTAGGTCTCATAGCAAGGTAATACCCAGGAGGGACATTTTTCTCTTCAGAAACTAATGAAGGCATTTACCCCCTTGAGGAGCTGTGGCGTGAATAGAACTATCATTGCAGGGAATTTTTAAGCATTTATGTTCTATTCTGAGCACAGATGATTTTCAATGTTGATATTACTGTGGTGATGCCCCACAAAAGCATCTTTTTGTGTTTTTTCATATCTTCTCAAATCACCCTAGTGATGCTCTCTATAGCTCTTTAGTTCAAAGGCCACTGACTCTACAGAGCACCTCATAATATTCAGGGTATAAGTTAAGTTTCTATGATTTTAGAGGGTTCTAGAACATCATGAGCTAAATTATGGAGGTTTTTTTCTCTCTCATTGTCTTACAAAGACAAGTAAATGCCATAAGCCATGTGCTCCCACTCTATCGATGGTCCAGCCCTGGGGCATAGCCATTGTGAGGCTGCTTACCGAGGACCCTGAGTCCAGCCTCTGCCCAGATGCTCTGTAAACTAGGCTAGGCTGTAAAGAACAAATCATATTATATATTAGAAAATCTGTAGTGTGTGACAGACAGGCTTGTTGAAAAAGAAGGTCCTTTCTACTTCCTTCTACAACAAGGAGTGAAGTGTCCCAAGAATTATTCTCTCATTATGGATAGAGAGTGGCAGGTTTTGGCTGTTCATCTAGACCCTCAAGGTTTTATGAATATGCTAGCCAGTGGCCTGAATGTGAACTCACTGGCTCTCCTTGCCCTGGGCTTTCTGGCTAGCTGACTCACTCTGTATCACCCTGGTGTTTCCTGTATCTATGCATAAGGCCCAGTCCAGGATACCCAGATCAGCGTGAATATAACAGAGTGGTTGTGTCTTTCAAAGGGAGAGGTTCCCTTTAAGCCTTGGATCAGTTACCAGCCCCCATCCTACATCCTCTAAGTTCAGATTCTACATTTCTTCCCCTCCTCTAGACTCCTCCTTTTTTAAAGTAACCATATTTGGGGTGGGGGGAGGTGAAACAGCTTTCCTCTTTAGCCATTTTGTTACACCCTTGGGAGAAATAAGAAGCCATGAAGAATGGGACACCAGGGCTTTATCCCTTCCCATCTGGCATAATATAGATGGGCAGGAAAAGGCATACATATGTTCGAATGTATGAAACATATCTGTTTACTGAAAAGCCATAGCTCGGATTTGAGATTAACATGCATGATTTGACATTTTAATATGCTTTTCTGTGTTCCCCAACGTATCCACCATAGATGTCCATTTCCCTTGTAATTAGGCAGAGCTATCATTCAAAATAAATGATATTTAAATTATCATTTATCAATTAAGGAGTAGTTTGGCACAGGTAAGTTTTCTGTTCTCCATTACTGAGTCCATATGGAATTATTTTTCACACTGTTGTAAAACTTTGTATAATACAACATATCTACTCCCTCCAGACAGAACATTGATAACAGACCAATTCCATCTAGGTCTAGTTTGATGGATGAGAGTTTATGGGAATCACGTACAGCAGCATGTGTGAGGGGATTCCCTGCAGGAACATGAAAAACTCTCAAGAAGTTACAACATTCAAGATCCCACCCTCAGCATGAGTGACAACTCATAAAAGCTCCACCCCTGGAATTCTCTGCACAACTCCACAGGCAGCTCCACTGAAAAGTCCTCCCTCCCAGAGCTTGGGGAGGAGCCTTGTTGGTCCTTTAAGTTGTATGAGCCTCTGACCTCCCTCCATGAAGGAATGTTTCCATCCAGAAACCATATCACACAACACACAGCAACTGAGAGTCTTTCTGCCCACACCAGCTATACTACAACATACACCGTCTCCTATGAGCCTACAGAGTGATTACAACTCTTTTCTGTCTATATGGGAGAAAACCAAGGCTGGCTTTTACTGTCCTTTCCCAGTCACTGGTTGACATGTAAAGAGCAGCTGAACTTCAGAGTCCTGGACTAATCATTTCAAACATTTAGTGCTTATTATGGGCCAAGAGCTACTCTAAAGTTTGCATATCTTAATTCATCTAACATTGTCGACAAGCCATAGCCAGAGACTGTCCCTAAGGCTTGAAGCTGAAGAGGCAGGTAAAGCATCTTAACCAAAGGCACAGAATGTGAAGTGCCCTTAACAAGGTGACCTGCACCCTCTGATGACCTTATCACATCTATCTAAAGGACATATAGCAGCAGAGTTATTTGCTTGAGAGAAATGCAAGAATTATGGCCATCTTGTTTGCTCACTCTGTATGTTGCAATGGTAATGGAGTTAAGAGCAGTCAGTATGAAAATCTTCCACCTCCACCAGAGCCACTGACCAGACCAAACGTCCACCTGATCCTTTAAAATGTCTATTATCATAACACCATCATCTGCAAAGACAGGTGACTGTCCCTTCCTTTAGCTTTCACAATAACTTTGCTTTGAATTCATACAACCTTATCAGCACAAACTAATTCATACCCACACACTGTCCGGATGGTATCAAATTATTCTAAATACTCAAGCTTGAACCTAGAAATTCTTACTAGAGTTCTCTGGAAAACTGAGAGATGGTACCAACCTTCTGAAGTACTTTGTGTTTAATGAATTCAGAGGAATTCTCATCCAAGGTCAAATCAGCTGGTTCTTAAAAAAAAGTTCCCAGTAGTTCCATTAAAGGGAAAATGTGCAAGCTTTGACTTTCCAGAGACTCAAGAGTTAAAAATTCCATGGAGGTTCATCTCCTCTAGGAATCTCTCCCCTAAAAGCCATCACAGTCCATACTCTGGGGTGCTTCATGCCCTTCCCATGAACTTCCAAACTTGGCCCCATCCCTCGCTACACCTAAGGGCAAATAACAGGCTAACAATCTCTGTTTTTAGAAAGCAGCAGGTCACACACCCAAGCTTCTAGCAAGGAATGCAATGCTTTCAGCCCAGACAGCCCATGGCAACCTCAGTGACAGACAGAAGCCATCACAGGCCACAGAGGAGCCCTGCCTCATATGTGTGCAGAATGATATCATCAAGACAGCACACAGTTGGAACTTACGGAGATTACTTGGTAACTGCAGTGCTTCTGGAGGATTCCATAACTCGCTTTCAGTTACACACCTTTATTTACCTTCTAAAGGATTCAAGTATTGAGCAACTCTGCTACTGTGTAAATGTGTGAAAAGAATAACACAGTTAGAGCCTCACAGAAAAGGAGTCTGGACAGAAACAATGGGATGGCTTTCTGGGTCTGGTTGGTGGCCTTTGCTTTGTTTTAAGACAGGGTCTTGCCATGTAATCCAGGCTTCCCAGAAACACAGGACAATCATCTTGACTTGGATTCCCAAGGCTGGGATCATAGGCACAGGCTTCACGCCTTTTGACAGGTGTTTAATTCAGAGTTCTCTCCTCAGTTTGCAACCTATAAGAAATCACATGACCTAAAGATGGTGGAATCCAGTAATCCTGTCCTTTCTTAGGTAAAAGTGGTTCTGACAGATAAACCCTAGGCTCTAGAACTACCCTTTCATGTCCATGCTTCTGCAGTAACAACTTCTGTGTTTCGAATTATCTCTGACCAACTGCTTGGCATGCAGAGAACTCAGGTTTTGCATTGCTGATTTTCCTTGAGTTCATGAGTCCTGTGAATGCATTGAGTGGCCAGTAGATGCCTGGTATTGTGCCAGCACCTGAGATATAATTGTCAGTGCAGGGACGGGAAAGATGGTTCAGCACTGGCTGCTCTTGCAGAAAGCCAGGGTGGAACTTCCAGCATATACATGGCAGCTCAGAACCATCTCTAAATCTAGCTTCAAGGGATCTGACATCCTGTCCAAGTCACTGCAGGGAGCAGGCATACACATGGTGTACATGGCCTACAGGCAGGCAAACATTCATACTCATAAAATAATAATAAATACACCAGCTCTTAAAAATCAGTGTAAAGAGCTCACAGTTGTGTAGGAGGTAAACAAACCCTTCAGGAGCACAAAGTGACACAAACGGATTCTGATGCAGTACTAGAAGGCTTTAAAAGAACAAGGGTCTCCAACCCCACCAGGGCTGGTTAAGATGCAAATGATGGGGAAGGGACATATAGGGTGGAGAAACAGCACCAGCAAAGCTCAGAGGCATATGCAGGTGAACTGCCAGGGACGCAGAAGATAGCCTTGTGACTGCAGCAATGGTGGGAATAAGGAAAACCAGAGCCGAGAAAAGAAAGCTGCTAACTCCTCCCACTTAGGATTCCAGACTTTCCTCTGAGCCATCAGGTGATTTGAAGCAGGGAAACGGTGATTGGATTGATGTTGGAGCAAGACGCCGTGGTGTGGAGAAGAGACGAGCAGGAAGGAGCTGGAGTGGGAGCCAAAGTCAAATCAGGGCATCTGCAGTCTTAGCCACCTTCCTGCGGGGATCCGAAAATGTGTCTCGAATGGAGTCTTCAGATTTCCATGCAAGGATAGCAACCTACTGAAAATTGTAGCATCTGTAGCCACCAACTTATACTCCATTATTAGAAGCATCCAGGGCCAAGTGTGTTACCATTTCAAACAAAGAGGTTGCCATTGATACAGGGGGCAGGGCAGGGGGCTCACTGATAGCAGTTGCTCAAGGTTGCAGTCATAACATGCAAACAGCAGTGCTGCTGTTTAATCAGAATGAATACGCTTCATTTTATGTTAGGAAGTACACTCCCCCTCCACTCAAAGTGCCCCCACAATTGTTGGTGATTCTGCTGACCCACATGAGACGGATTTCTAGTTCAAGTACTTAAAGATCACCCTGCCTGCCCTATTTGTCTTCCCTTTTTGTATTTAGGCAATTAGAATTAACCAGTGATAACTTAGAAATACTGTGCTTTCTCCTTCCACCTTCCTGTAATATGTATTTGTAATCATTTCTGTGGCTATGTTTCCACACGGGTGCCTACAGTTTTCAAGTAGCGGTGACACTCATGCTCTTTTGTGTCCTTGTATCTCTTTCTGTAAAACCCCCTCTATTGGTCAGGGCTCTACATGCAAACACATATGACATCATATGAGACTCAGCTCATGAGATAGTAGAGGATAGGAGGTCCCACAGCATTGTCGTCATAGCTAGACACACTGCACTCATCAGTACGATGCAGTTCAATTCTAAAGGTTTAAGATCTATGGGAATCAACAGTCTACATCCCAGAGGCTAGAGATCCAAAGGTGAGACTCTCCTATTTCTTTTTTTTTTTTTTTTTCTGAATTTTTTTATTGGAAATTTTATTTACATTTCAGACATTTTCCCTTACCCCATTTGCCTCCCCCTCCCAAGAATTCCCTATCCCTTCCCCCCTCCTCTTGCCTCTATGATGGTGTACCCCAACCCACCCTCCTCTGTACCTCACCTCCCCACCCTCGAATACCACCCCCACGACGTCCAGCCTTCATGGGATCAAAGATCTCTTCACCCACTTATAAACAGCTCCCTTGCATATATAGCTGGAGCCCTGGGTCACTCCTAAGCGCTCCCAGGCTGGTGTTTTAGACCCTGGGGGCTCTGGTTGGTTGATATTGTTGCTTTCCTCACGGTGTCACAAATCCTCTCAACTCCTTCAGTCTTCACTCTCTCTTCTCTGTTGGGAACCCCATGATCAGTTTAATGGTTCGCTGTGAGCATCTGCCTCTGAATATGTCAGACTCTTGCAGACCTCTAAGGAGACAGCTATATCAGGCTCCTGTCAGCATGTACTTCCTGACATCCACATCAATGTCTACCTTTGGTGACTGCACATGGGATGGATACCCCGGTGGAATGGTCTCCAAACGGCTCCTCCTTCAGTTTCTGTCCTGTACTTTGTCTCCATATTTGCTCCCTTGAGTATTTTGTTACTTCTTCTAAGAAGGACTGAAGCCCCTCCCCACTTGGTCGTCATTCTTCATGAGCTTTATGTGGTCTGTGAGTTGAATCTTGGGTATTTCAAGCTTCTGGGCTAAAATCCAATAATCAGTGAGTGAATACCATGTATGTTCTTTTGTGATTGGGTTACTTCACTCAGGATGATATTTTCTAGTTCCATCCATTTACATAAGAATTTATTGAATTCATTGTTTTTAATAGCTGAGTAATATTCCATTGTATAAATGTACCACATTTTTTGTATCCATTCCTCTGTTGAAGGGCATCTGGGTTCTTTCCAGTTTCCAGCTATTATAAATAAAGCTGCTATGAACATAGTGGAGCATATGTCCTTCTCCTATTTCTGAGAGTGAGGGAAGATGACTTCTGACTCCTCCAGTTCAGTCAGAGCACATTCAACCATCTTCCACATTGCAACAGAAGATGACTATCCCAACTCAAGCTCTTTGGGTGCTACCTTCCTAGGTATAAGAATCAGCCTCACAGGTATCCTAGCAACAGTATCTGGGCATCCCTTGGCTAAGACAAATGGTGTATGTTAGCCATCCCAGCCCTGACTCTCCTCTCCCTTGCTGGGGATTAAAGTGGTTTGACTGCAGTGCCCCTGCCAGCTGCTGCCAGTTTGAAAAGGAAAAGCTGATCAATTATAGTCAACCTGAGATTGCCAGTGACAGTGGGACAGAAACAGTCTCTCCTCTGGGAGAGCAATGTGGTACCTGAGAGTGAAGATTACTTATGAAAGAATAAAATTCAGAGGTGAGGTAAAGGGAGCTATGTAACATCTCTTGAGCATTTGGACTTGACCATCCAATGGTAGCCACTGACCTCATGGGTCAGTACACTTGCTTTGTCCCCTGAGCAAGGGATGATCAGGGTTTCCATCCCAGGCAACAGTATTTCTGAGTCTCAGAATCTAGAACCTATGAGAAGGGAAAGGAGAGAACTCACACAATTATTCTTGAACTTAAGAGTCATTAGCCTGGCCACAGTCCTTCTAGGAGGGCATGACCTTTCCCCAAATCATTGTCAACATCTCAACATCTTCACTACTCATCCATTCACACCTACTACTACTCCCTGTCCTCAAAGGAATATAAGAATGATGATGATGATGATAATGATGTGATGATGATGATGATGATGATGATGATACTCAGAAGTCATCTTTCCTTGCTCTCAGACACAGGAGATTCTCACCTTTAGATCTCTAGTCTCTGGGTTGTAGACTGTTGACTCCCATAGGTCTTAAACCTCTGGAGTTGAACTGCATCACACTGCTGGGTATGCTGTGTGCCCAGCTCAGTGATGGCATGCTGTGGGACCTCCTACATGTTCATGTGTTTACCTCATCACGTGAACAGTCTATCATCATCATCATCATTATCATCACCACCACCATCATTACTATATAGTCTGTATATATGTGCATCTGTATGTATTGTGTGCATGTAGATGTGTGTGTGTGTGTGTGTGTGTGTGTGTGTGTTTAGACTTCCTGGCCAGCCAGCCTGCCTATTTGACTAAACCCAGACAAGTAAAAGACCCTGTTTCTTGACCTCTCAAGATGGATCCCCAAGGTGATTGCTTCTGAAAAATGACATCCAAGGTTTTCATCCAGTCCACACAAATGCACACACATGCACACACACAATGCACACACACAATACACAGAAGAGATATACACATGCACACATATATGCACTACAATTATGGACTCCAAGGCTGTGCTGCCACCTTGCCTGAAACCCACACCACCAGAAACTGGGAGCTTGAGTCATGACCTGGCTGTGTGGCTTTTCCTCACTCCTGGACCTCTTTCACAGATTTCACATGGAAGGTAGTATCTCCAGTGAATGAAACTAAGAGGCCTTCATCCTCTGAAAAGAGACACTACACTTCCAGACCACTTTTGGATTCTTCCCGTCTAATGGCTTGAACCCTTCAGAAGCAAACTCAAGGACACAATTACATTGTTTCTTAACTCTTCTTTTCTAATCAGTCAACTTTTAAAAATCCCTGACATGGAGACATAAATGCATATGCACCAAAGCTATATTTGTTTCCAGACATTCTCTTGGGGGGGAAAAGAAGTACTTCAAAAGATATATAGCAACCCCTGCTTTGACATAAAGCCTTAATTTAATATTACTAATTATGGATTGCATCTCAAATCCAATGAATACATTTAGCTCTCTGTATTGGAGATAAAATCATTTAACATGATTTGACAAGCCTATGCCTCAGCAACTAATTAATTTTGTTACAACCCACCAATCAATATGCACAGACTAATGCTAACTGGTGATGACATCCTGCCTCCACTGCTATCGATGTGCTCTGCAGAGAAATTTCTGGAAGGGATTTCCACTAATGTTCTCAGAGAAAGGACCAAATGCCACAGAACAATAGCCAAGTTGAGGCTCGACCTCTGTCCACACATGTTTGCTTTGATAATTACATTCTTCCCTGACAGCCTCCACCCTGTGTGCTTCAGTTGGTTAAACCTTTACTTATATCATCAACTTTGGGCATTTCCCTATAGCATAACTCAGAGGGAATAGAGTAAGAAGTTTTTCTAACAGTCAGGAAGCCTGGGAGCAAAGAAGTAACATGAGGACATGCCACAGGAAGGAAAAGGGGCCTACCACTGAGGAGCCAATAACCACTCAAAGCAGGAAGTTGAGTTGGCAGGAGAATGTGACAGCTTTGAAAAACTCAACAGCCACATGCAAAGTGACAGAGTGTCTGTTTGTCTTACCAAGTATCAGACTCACAGGATAACTACAAAGATGACATTCTGGGGACCACAGGAAGAGGACAAGGAGTCACAGCTTCCATATAGACCCAAGGAAGAACAGACACAAGGGGCTCTCCAAGCCATCACATCTTCTGGATGCAGACCGTTGGGTTTAGTGACATTTCTGTCATTCACATGATCACAAGGACACGGCCTGAGATGCAGATTTATTCCAGCTCTGGAGTCTGTTCTAAGGGGCAGTCTCACTTGTATTTCTGCAACAGAAGGTAATTTCCTTCTGGGCAGGGACAATGTTTGTATTCCTTTATAACCTGAACCTCTCACTACCTACTCCCTATCTTCAGCCCTAGGATCACCAAGCCATCACATAGTGCAAGACTTAAAAGGTCTTAGTACTACACATTTTGTCAATCTTCTCAAAGATGAAAAACACTACCAATTTTTTTTCCAGATGTGGCAGGCTTAGCAGGACAGAAAATAAACCACTGACGAGTTGGGCTTATCACATATTGATAGTTCACTAATGCAGTCTGTCACCATCTAGCCTAGAAAATAGTTACAATCTTTGCACACCAGAAATGCCTAGAATTTAAAAAAAAAAAAAAACTAACAGAAATTTTACCATGAAAGGTTATCTTAAATGCCAATCATCAAGTACATTTACTACAAAATAATTTGTCTTAAATGCCTATCATCAAGTAAAACATTGAATTAGACTCTATCTTTGAAGGATGACTTCTGTGAAGATTCAGGGGACAGGGCAACAAACTTTAAATGAAGACTCCAGGAATCTGATGGTTATTTTAAACTCTACTTCACCTTTCCTCCACTTGCACTGCATTCAAGGCCCAGGAAGTAAACCTTTTTCATGACTCCACAGTGACCCCAACTTAGCCACAAAGAATATCCCAGGTCCTCAGAGGAGCACAGAGCATACCCCAAGATAGAAGACATCTCTTGGACAATTCTAGCATTATCAAGAAGAGGTACATTTTCTTTTTGCAGCAGTTAATATTGGTCTGACCTAAATTCACAGTGATTTCTCCTCAGAACCACATGGAAAAGACATACCTGGAAAGCAGGGTAACACACAGAGGAAAGCTGGCTTTACATGTTTGCTCTTTTACATTCTAGGGCACAGGATCCAGCTGTAGCCCTCTTTTCCTAACCATGCATGGCAATGAATTTCCTTACCACTCCATAATATGAGCTGAGATCCTCCTATTTGTGCTACAATTATCCCACATTCTGAGTTTATATTTCCATAGACAAAACAATGCCTACAAAGTGTAGCCACAAGCAGGAGAGAGAGAAATAGATGGAGGCCACTTCATACACCCTGCAAGAGAAGCATCTCAATAGACACTTAGAAAAGAAAATCAATACTGAGAAAGGGGACATAAACTCACATGATTTAAATACAAAGAAAAGATGAATTGTACAAAAATTAATCGACATTCAAAGTGAATATTTGGTGGTAGATTCTTGCACATGCACATAGTAGCAGAGCAAAGGAAGAATATCAAAGTGCTAGTCCTAAGAGCATCCCCTCAGCCTTGACAGTCCCCATGGGAAATTTAACAAATGACTACTAAGGGGTTGGTCCTTTTCTTTATAATATAAGTAACTTGAAAGAGGTTGCAAGCTTCTGTGTGTCCTTTTCCTAACAGAGGAATCATAGCTGAAGCTCAGACAGAACCAGACCTTCACCGGCAACATCAACTCTTCCTAGTTTAAATGGCGGAAGACATGAATGATAAAGCAAATAATCCTCTCTAGCAGGAGTTTGAAAGCAGATACCAACAGACCTAAACAATGAAGGAGACCTATAGAAATGTTCACTGTATAGAAATTAACCACATCAGCGGGTGGCCTTCATGACATAGACCCCCTTCACACTCACACAGTCCATTCAGCTGCGTAGCAACTCATTCTGACATAACCTATGCCAAGGTCTCTCCTTGATCAATCTCACGTCAAGCTCCTCTGAGCATTTTGTGCCTAAACCTGACCTTTGACTTATTTGTCTGTCCTTGAGACTCCAGTTTAAGTAACACTCTTGACAAAGTTACTTTAGTGAAATTCCACAGCCTCAGTGTCTGGTAACAGGGTTCCTTTTTAGACTGTTACTTTGGGGATGGAATTAGGTTGGAAGTAAGGGGTTGTGACAGAAGCCTTCTGTTCCCTCTTTCTCAACTGTATGTCTACAGTCATTGATACTACTGCAAAAGTAGCCTTCTTGCCCTTTACATCAGTGGGAGCAGAGATCTTGGGCTTCTACATGGTTTCTGGCGACAGGACTAATCAGAACATTCGAATGGTCTCCAGCATCACTATGTGCCAAGGAACTCCACATAGTCTCCGGTAGCAGTACATACCATGAACATCAACTTGCCCTCTCCCAAAGCATGGACCATGGACATCATCCTAGCCTTCAGCAGTAGCACAGGCCATATACATCAACATACCCTGTGGGATAACTGGGACCACAGACAACATTATAACCTTCAGTAGCAGTGTAGTCCATGGACATCAACCTGGCCTCAGGTGGCAGCACAGACGACAAAAACATCACTAACATCAACATGGCCCCTGGTGGCAACATAGACCACTGACATCCCTACACCCATAGGTAGTAACACGGGCCACAAACATCAACACATCCCCCAGCCACATCAGGACCATGGATCCAAATATAGTCCCTGATGGAAGCATGAACCACAGATATCCACATGGACCTCAGGCTTTATCATGATCTAGGGAAGCAACACAGACCACAGATACCAATGTGGCCTCCAGGAAAAGTACTGACCATGGAGGACATCTGAGAAAGACCAATCCAGAAAATTAATTATTCTTCATTTTGTCATTGCTCAGAGCAAGGACAATCATGTGGCTGGGCATCTTGTTCAGAGGCTGAGTGTTTGCAAGCTCCAGGCTGCTGCACACCACCCTTCTGACCCTACTGAACAACATCATGCACCTCCATCAAAACACTTCATTCACCTGTCACCACTGCATTGTCTCAGTTAAAACTCCGGAACATATTTACTCCATTCCTCGTCTTTCCACCTCCCGTCACACCTGTCCTTTAGTAGCACTGGAAACTGCATGTGACAACGTATATGTTTTTCCAATCAGCTTTACATGCAAATATTCATTGCAATGATTTGGTCACTCCAAAGTTCTATTGACAACCAAAATATTGATCGCCGGCGTGTCGCCCCGCCTTAATCCCAGCACTTGGCGGCAGAGCAGGCGATTCTGAGTTCGAGACCACTGGTCTACAGAGTGAGTTCCAGGACAGCCGCTACACAGAGAAACCCTGTCTCGAAAAACCAAAATTATATAAATAAATAAATAAATATTGGATCATTGTTGAGATTTTTCTAGGATATCCTGCTGTGGCCCAGAGTCATGGTGATCATGCATGCAGCTAGACAGAGCAACCAGGAGAAGGTTCCATGCAAATTCCAGGATGCTGTATACCTCCCTGCCCTCGGTGTTGGCTACCTTAAGGCTTACCAGGCTCTGCTTTTGTGCTTGTAGTTTGCAGTTAGCACCACTGCCTTACACTATCCATCTCCCAGTGGAGAAGCAGTATGGACTGCAACCACAATGGTTCCATGTTGGGAACTGACCAATGGCCCTAGGATGGTTCCTTCTCAGTAATGACCTCTGTTTCTGCAGGACCAACTCCTTTGCATCTTCCATCAGCTCTTTGATAGAGTATATTCTGGAGTGGACATTGTCAGGAAGCAGAAAAATGACAGGCAGTAGTTGGACCAAGCTATAAAGCATCAAGGCCCTCCCCGCAGTAATCCACTTTTTCCCAAAAGGTTCCACCTCTTAAAAGTTTTCACAACCTTGTAAATAGTGTCACTAGCTAGAGACCAAGTGTTCACCCACATGAGCCTATATGGGATGTTGCACACTCAATCCATACCCACTGTGTTTTCAAGACAATAGCTAGAACTGGAGATAAGCAAGCCCTCTGATACTTAACCACCAAATGTCTACATGCCCTACACTTAAGCTGTCTCCCCAAGAAAAATAGATTTATTGCAACCTATGGAATGACTTTCCATAATGGATGTGGTTATGATTTGACCATCAGTGATTCCATTAATAAAAGTATCCCTCCAAATCCAAGCCTGCCCTCATGTTTATGTTCAAACACATCTCCTAGCATGCTGGGCACAGGATATAAGCAAGTCCCATGATACTTTATCTCCTTGGCAGGAATGAACACATGACTTCATCAGAGGGAACAAGACCATTTTGTGACTCAATGTGTGTACTCTGGGAGAGGGACCAGCTTTCTCTGTCTTTTCGAACAAACATGTGGCTCTCAGCATCAGAGTCATCTTTCCTATCATGGGGCAAGCATATGGAATGAGACTACATGAAAGAAACAGACAAGACAAAACCAGGGAGAGCCTTGGAGCCGAGGATATGTTTGAGCTCCTGGATCTAGCTGTACCTGAGACTCATCACCAACACCACATGTCCCAGTTTTAATGTCAAGAGTAGAGATATGTCTTTTCTATTTAAGTTGTGTGGCATCTGTCTCCTCTGACCATGTACTCACTGAATAAAATATATTCCAGCATAGGCACTCTCAATGACTAATATTCTTCTTATATACATAACTGGACACTGAAAAATATTTTTTAAAAATATGTTTGAGAAACTTGCACAAGTATCATTCTGTGTGGTTATTTTGTTGGTTTGATACTTTGTTTTATTTTTCCTTTAAGTTAAAGTAAGCCTGGAAGTGTAATAATCCTGGGTCTCCTTAAATATATTGTCTTTAATTTAGCATAATAAATGGCACAAAAATAATGAACAGCATCAGCAAATTTAAACATGAGTAAAAGTATATTTTATTGTTAGTGTTTTTCAAGTCAAGGCCTGAAAATGTGTAAGTATCCAATCATGGAAAAGCTTGTTTCCAGCTCCTGATGTTTGGGACTCAGAAAAGTAATGACCAGACATCTCCCAATCACTGCATGGCAGAGGAATGAAAGCCACCAGAAAGCAGGTAAGAATCGTAAGCCAGACTTTGATTCTCTAATTTAAAGATGAAAGAAGGCTGAGGCATATAAGAAATCTGGACTTATCCATTCACCATCATTTTAGCTACTAATCTGCCTGGTGAAAACAAGTCCTTTATATGCCATTAGAAACGAGACATCTTCTGGTGCTCTAAAAGAAATAAAAAGAGCCAGTGAAATGGACCAATGAGCAATGACATTTGCCACCAAGTTTGATAACTTGAGTTTAATTCTTGAGACCCACATGGTAGAAGGAAACAACTGATTCTCAGAAGTCATCTTTGTATGTCATGCTGTATACCTGCTAATACACACACACACACACACACACACATACGCAGAGAGAGACTGGGGTAGTATTTCCTAAATAATAAGCAAATGAGCTTATGAAACAGAAAACTAAATTCTATATCAATCTGATTTCCACTCCCAGTTTTAACCAGGGTTTCATATCATCTTCCCTAATCATTGTCATTTTGCAGTGGCCCTAAGATTCTGGACACATAAAAAAAAAAAAAAAAAAACCACATAATTCCATCTAGAAGGTATATCTAGTTGAACACTTGAAGATAGTCTGTCATACCTGACCCCTGGTGGTTCAGGGTTCAGCAGTGGAGAGAAGGTGGGAAGATTGTAAGAGTTAGGTTTTCAAAGGACTGGGAAGAGCCAGGGATGCCTTTGCTTTGCACATTTACCATAAACAAAGTCCTGTGTGAGTGTGTTTTGCTGAAGTGGCCACAGCCATGTAAGGGACCAAAGTTTCAGCATCATGGGAATCGCAAAGCCTTCCCCACGTAAGGTTCAGAAATATGGGCAAGACTCTCTGGTGTAAGTGTGCATGTTGACAGTGTGTGCAGAAAGTGTCCTCTGTAGCATCCTTCCATGATTAGCTAAACCTGCCTCCTTGTTTATCTGTATATAATAAACCTGTCTACTTGTTCAACTATGTGCAACAGGCCACCTCCCTATATAATAAACACACTGAGCTTCTGGGTGCTGAGGCTTCTCCATCAGAGAGCCCAATCTACCCCATTGTTGGGCCATGGAAGGACTGCCATTGACCTGGAAACCCTGAGATTGCAGGTGTGGCCATGCCCCAAAAGCCAGGCCCCAGACCCACCCTCTCCATTTCACTTGTACCCTTAAGTTATGTAAGACACAGGTAAGGGGCATGCCTAAGAGCCCTCTGCCTTGAGATTTGCATATTAATGAGGCTGGGGGACATAGGTAATTAAGTTTTCCCCTCCCTAACTCCTCCCTTGATACTCCCCAATATAAGGAAATCCCTCCTGGCTTTTGGGGGGGAGCGCACCAGATTCACCATTTTCGTCAATAAAATTACTTCATGGAAGCTCAGTCGGCGTGTCTTCTTTGGCCTACTTCGCCTCGACCATGTGGAAACTACAGCGCCGGGCGGGAAGTGCTGCGAACCCAGGCCTCCTCTTCGGCCCGCCTCTGCCGCGCCTTGGCCCGCAGGCCCGAATCCCACCCCAGTCGCAGGCCTCCTCCGCCTCCACGAGGGAGGCTTAGGGCCCCGGGCACCCGCCCGCGGTTTTTGTTTGTTTGTTTGTTGTTTCCTACACCCCATGCCAGCTCTTCTGTGTCTGTGTCGTTTCTTCATTCCCTTGCCATCCAATTAGATGAATCCATGAAACCATGCAAGGACTCAGCTAAGATTGATGCCACACAGTGTTGCCTGGGCGTAAGAGGACTATTGCACACTTAAGACCATACCAGCTGTGGCTTCATGCTCAAAACCTGAACAAAGTCAAGCCAGCTCAAATCCCAACATGGATGGGGAAGGAGCTCTCAACACTTACTCCTGGCTGAAGAGCTATTGGCTTTGGATGATTCCTGGGGTCAAGAGAGTTGTCTTCAGGGATGTGACTCCTAAAAGGCTGTCCATGTTCCAGTGGATGTCCTTAAACTTGTGCATATACCAGCAGCATCAGGCAAACTCTAATTAAATAACAGTGTTCTTGAATTGGGAGATCAGATGGCAAAGATCCAGGAGGAGCTGGAGTGGAGAGATTGGGACTGGGTCTCATCAAAATAAATTATATAAATGAATAAAATTCTCAATATATAAGTTTGTGTGTAAATATATATAGTGTACATATATTATATATATATATATAATTTATATTATATATGTAAACTTTATGCACACATACACAATCATAACTTAAAAAGAATGAATAGGGTGATTTTTTAAATTTATTTAGTTATTTAAATCACATCATAATTTACTTATTTACACAGAGATTATAAACACAAAAAAGGCAGGATGTGGGGAAGGGATGATGCAGGAGCGTAGGTGTTTAGGGGGAGTACAGATATCTTCCAGAACAGAGTGTCAGCTGGGTGAAGGTTCAGGGGACAGACCACTATGACTCCACCTATGATTCACTTGTCCTTATCTAAGTTGGTACTGTCCACCGAGGCTGCCTACTTGTAAGACCTATGACTACTCGGGCTGATAAATTTCCACAGAAGCTGCCTGTTTACAATACCTTATAGCCTTCTGTTTCAGTGTTTTTCCACAGAGACCCAAGACTGTGTTAGCATGCATGTATGTCAGGCCTATTGCTGATTTTAGGCCTATGGCTGATTTTAGGCCTTCAGTGTATAAGCAGGGCTGCCCCTGACATCTCCTCCCTTCTCTAAGTATAGAATAGGGTGATTTTTATAGTTAAGCAACTTGGTTGTCACCTAATACAGTTCCTTGTCAAGGGCAGCCCTGCTTATACACTGAAGGCCTAAAATCAGCCATAGGCCTAAAATCAGCAATAGGCCTGACATACATGCCTGCTAAACATAAAGTCTTAGGTCTCTGTGGAAAAACACTGAAACAGATGACTAGAAGCTATTGTAAACAAGCAGCTTTGGTGGAAAATTGCCAGGCTGAATAGTCATAGACCTTGTAGATAGATAACCTTAATGGATAGTACCAACTTAGATAATGACAAGTGAATCATAGGCAGAGTCATAGTGATCTGTCCCCTGAACCTTCACCCAGCTGACACTCTGTTCTGGAAGATATCTGTACTCCCCTAAACACCTACGCTCCTGCATCATCCTTTCCCCACATCCTGCCTTTTTGTGTATATAACCCCAGTGTGAAAAAAGTAAAAAATTACGATTTGATCAGCCTATAGACAAACTGTGGTTCTTTGTGTTCGCCCATTTTTCCCTGTGTTCTCTCTTAGGTGATCTCCCTGGACCCTGTTTAATGCCCTGCTGGACAGGACAGTTCCTCATTGCAGTACACATTTCCTGCTTAGCAACAGGAAGTGGCTTCTAATCCATCTACCCTTTAGGGAGAAGCCTTCAGTGTCTGGACAGAGTCAGCTATACCATCAGATGAACCCCCTCCCTATGAGGCAGACATATAAAAAGCTATACTTTTTAGGTGTTTGTCTACACCCAATATGGTAATCCCCCTAGGCCTAGATCAAAACAGGGTACAAAAATAACAGGTCCTACAGGCATCTGAGCTGTTTACCAAGTTAGACAATCTACTGACAGTGGCAGCCAGGAACAATTTGCTTAGATATTTGCTGAAAGAAGATGTTCCAGCTCACTGGTACTTCACTTGCTAGATGCTTGAATGAGCCCCAGAGAAGCAGAAATCTGTGCCACGATGTGCATACAAGGAGGAGTTTCGCACATGAGTTACTGCCCTGACAGCCAGTTGCTGCCCATCATTAGCCAATTTATTTATCTTTCCTCGCCTGCCACTGATACGCTGTCCAGTGTGTTTTATCTATGACTTATCTGTGTGTTTTACATGCTTTTGCAAGGCCTCATGCTCTGGTCTTCCTGAAGCCCCCTACTTGGTAATGGCATGAATACATATACCTGTTTCCATAACACAGTATCAGTCAGCCAAAGCAAAGCAGCAAGCCAGCTGGCCTACTTTCATTCCTGTTGCTGTTACAAAAAACAACTTAGGGGAGGAAGGGCTGTATTTATTCTTATAATTTCAGATTACTGTCCATCACTGTGGGAAAGTCAACACTAGAACTTCAAACAGCTGGTCACATGACATCCACAATCAAGTGTAAGAGAATGAATGCATGTGTGTTCACTTGCTTGCTCACTTACTAGTCAGCCAGCTCATGTAATTCAAGAAACCCGTGCTAGGGAATGATACCATCCACAGTTGGCTGGGCCATCCCATGCCAATTGACTTAAGTCAGTTTCCCATAGACATGACCACAGTTCTCACTGAGACTTCCCAGGTAATTCTAGATTGCCAGGTTGACAGTGAAAGCTAATCATTGCTCAGGCATTATTATCCACTATAGAAAGCCTGTGTCACAGATTCTCAGTATGTCACCATGTCAGAAGCATCCAAGTTTGCTACTCCCTCAGTCTCTCTATGGATCTACAGTATACAACACAAATGACTCCCAGTTGATTATATTCTTCTCCTGTCCATGTGACCACCTAATTACTTGCAGCATGTAATTGAGAAAGACCTGACTATCTCACCACAGTTATATTGTCTTTGTGTCATTTAATGCTGAAAGAACTTAATTTTCTTCCTTTCATACATCAAAGACAAAAATCTGGTGACTTATTTCAAAAAATATAAAGGAAGTGAAAGCAAAGAAAATTAGATGAGCTTAAATCTTAATTATCAGCGTGCCTCCATGTACAACACAGCTTATGATGCTGCTATCATTGCTCTGGGAGGGAAACAGGACCATACTTATTTTCTAGCCCAGTTCACATGTGAACACATTTTTTTCACCTAATTTGGGAGCTCAGATAACAGCTCAACTTGCCTGATTCTTTTTCTCTCTAGTTGGAATCTGTTCTTTATCTAGTAGGTCCTATAACAGAAATTGCTTTATACCTTTCCTAAAATGCCTCTTGGCTTTTGTTTTTGTCTTTTTCAATATTTGCACAGATAAATATCAGTGTATTATACATGCCCTGCGTAAAGACCATCGACTGGGTTGGAAGAGACACATGGGATTTCAGCAGAGGTTTCTCAAACGGGGTTTCTCAAGGCCCCGTGAATGTCCACTCGGTCTCCTGTATTCCTGGAGAATGTTGTGCTTACCTGCCAGTCTCACTCATATCATTGTTCTTACAATGAGGACACATTTGTGTGGAAATCACACAGAGATCCATCCTCCACCCAACCCATCGTCCTCTCACAGAACAGAGCACAAGCAGGATAGAAGAGTTCCTGACAGCCAGCATCAGAGAACCACATTAGAGATAAGGTTTATGGTGACAATTGGGCTCTTCTTTTGATAGTATTAAGTTTACCCAACTATACTGTCCTTGCATGTTTGTATAACATCTTTACCACTGTGTATATTGTAAAAGCAGATTTGTTTCCATGTTGGATACTGTTTATTATTTTAATCACCACCTGCCACTTCTAGGATCCATGTCAGGGGCTGAACTATTAAAATAACAAAAGAGGTGACATCTGTTTGATGTGACTGCCAAGTTCCAGGAGGCCTGTGTAGCTCCAAATGCTGGCCATACTGGCTCAGAGGTCAACCTCAAGCCACAAAAATACCAGTTTACAGTCAGAACCCCAAAGGTGAACGGCTACTTGCTTTGTATTAGTTGCTGGACTTCCACTAAGTCATGAGGCATTTCTGAGCTGAGACTTCCCTTCTGCTAAACTGGAAACAGTAATGTGCCACAAAGTACCAAATCTCATAAAGGAATATGAGTGGAGACTGGCAGGTAAGCACAACATTTCTCCAGGAATACAGGAGACCGAGTGGACATTCACGGGGGCCTTTGTTTTGGCTAAACCTGATGTATTTACAAAATGAGGAAGGAAAAACCAAAACAAGACAGGTTTAGTTCATCAAGCACCCAAATCCAAGAAAGGCATTGACCCATGTGGTCAGTCCCCACCAGGGATCAGTCTGATGTGAACCAATGCTACAATCTCATTAGATAAGAATTCTCTAGAAACATATGCAAAATAAACAAGGCCTAGACATCTGTCTGTAAAGGTTAGCAAAACATTCCTAAGGGAGCAGAATCTGAGCCAACCTGTTACATCTTTGACATCCCCTGAGGACTCTGGCCATTATTATCCTAGGCAGCAAATGAGCTAAGTCAAGGTGATTTAATACACTAAAAGTAATATAATTTGGGGATTGTGGAAAGACATCAGTGTGTGAAAGCACTTGATCCACAAGCATAAGAGCCCACAAAAAACTGGGCATGGACACACATATACCACACACAACATATATACATACAAACACACACAATACATAAATAATATAAAAATATAAAATATAACACAATCATAAACATACAAACTACACACATGCACATATACATACACACACATACAGACATACACATACATACACACATACACACACATACATCACATATACACATACATACACACATATACATATACATACACACATATACACACATACACACACATCTGTAGCCCAGGGCTATGGGGTGGAGACAAGAGGATACTAGTGCTTTCTAGCCACCAGCCTAGCTCCAGGTCAGTGAAAGATGCTGTCTCGAGGAAATAAGGTTGAAAATGAAGGACAGGACATCCAACATCCTCGTCTGGTGTCTGCATGTGTACATGGGTGTGCTTATCATCCACAACCACATGCTGATACATCATGAATCCAGCAAGGTGGAAAGGGACTGGAGTAGTATAATTTCATTTATACTGGGAAGCTGATAGGAAATTAGTTACAATGAGATGTAAAATATTGACCATTGCACTTGTACATTCTTGGGAGTCCATGTGTCCCTGGGGTAAGTAGTTTGCTTGCACAGGAGCCTGTTCTTTCTGCTGCATACAGGATGTGTACTATATAAGCCAGCACTGGCAAACACAAACTGGAACATTCTTTACATTTCTACGCTCCGGTTCTGTGGGTCCTGGAGCCACACCAGTCTATGGTAACTTCGAAAATGACTACACACATGTGTTCTCCACCTCCAAAGGTAGTATAAACAAGAGGAAAAGACATGAGACTCAGGGAGATAACAGTCATTTCCCAGGACTCGAGACTACATAGCCAGTTTCATTCAGATGAAGTTTGTGCTTTCTGATATTGGGGTTCAGAAAATACAGTCATGGTATCCAATTGTGTCATCATACTTTCCCATTGCTGTGACAAACATCAGATAATAATAACATGGAAGGAAGAACTGAAGGTTTTGGTCCACGGTCTCAGAGGCTTCTGCCCATACTTCTTGCCACTGTTTATTCTGGGCCCTTGGAGAGGCAAAACACAACAGAAGCAGAAGCATGTGGTATAGGCTACTCCAGTCATGGTGTACACAAAGCAGAGATAAGAAACGTCCTCCAAGGACCACATCCTCAACAACCTATGGCTTTCGACCGGGCCCCACCTCCCAACTGGAGGGTTCTATGAGTGTGCAGTGCCCCAGAAACTCAATGACACCAAAAACACTATGAGCCAGTAGTTTCTGAGTTTGTTGTCTCAAATGCACAGTAACAAGGAAATGTGGACAGGGAGCAAGCAAAAAAAATAAGGTTTATTAAACAAAATTTTTTAAAAACTTAAATTTGGTAGTGGGAGGGGCTCCAAGGGGTGAACACTGCCCTATCCTGGCCCATCCCATGAACTTGAGGGCGGGTCTTAAAACAGGAATTGGGTAGAGACTGGGAGGTATCTTTATTGAGATTGATAACTAACATATCACAGGTGGAGGCAGTAAAGAGTCCACATGCCCAATGTGTGTTCTCTCACACAATAGGAGAATCACTAGTCTGTCCAGGAATTGTCACATGTTCTATGTGACAAGCTCATAATCTACCATGGGCCTTGCCCTCGTGGTCTAAGAGAATCTTGATTCTGTGTCATTAAGGCTTCCAGGGGCTCCCAAAACAGCATCAATAGCTGGACATCAAACCTTTAGTATATGAGCCTTTGGGAGAATATGTCATATAAAATCATAACAGCATCAATTTTGATAACACAGCAGTGTTAACACACATTATTTGTGTTCATGACAACATATACACATGCATATACATACAAATGCATACAAACATGCACTCACAAACTCATATACCCATATGCACATAACTCATAAACACCTTATACACACATGAACACACAAATACACAAAACACATACAAATGCACATAACACACACATACAGTACACACATACACACATTGCACATAGACATAGCATGTGGCACGTAAATATATAACAAATATTCCTCATATACATATACATATAGAATATGTATATACCTATACAGATATAACAGACATATGTGCACGCACCACACACATACATAACACACACAACACACAAAGGCATAACACATAGCATGCATATAAACTAACAAACATACAGCACACACATATATAACAAACATGTAACACACACATATATACAACATACACATACACCAATACAGACATAACACATACATACACATAGTACAAATACAACATGCGCACACAGTATATACATGGACACAACACACAAACATACCCCTATACAAATATAGTACACACATATATAATACACATACAGCATGTACACACAGCATACACATAGACACAATATACACACATAGACAGTGTGCATGTGCATGTGCACAAACACACACACACACACACACACACACACACAGTAGCCACTCTCCAATCTCTGACATGGACATGTCCTATTATAGTTATCTATAATACTTTGTGATGATTTCCATCATGTCTTCCAAAAGTGAGTTCACAGGGATTTGGTTGCCAGATTGGCATGATGTATTACCAAAGCCCTGCAAAGCCCTGCAAAGCCCTGCTGGAAGGATCCCCGGAAAAAAAAAAATTGCAAACTGACTACATGCAAAGATAATGAAAGCAGCTGGGCCCCATTTAGCCCTTGCCATTGTACGTTGTTATCGCTCGTTGTTCTGGCTTCCTGTGCTAGCACCATAATTTAACACAAGTTCCGAGTGGGGTTTCACACGGAGGGACTTGAGAGAACACCAGAAGCATAAGACTAATGGGAAATTAGATTATGCATTTACTATAAGGAAACACTCTGCTCTGGTGCCTCTCGGCACCCCATTTGTCAGGAGCAGCTCTTCCCTGAGATACACAACCGCTTCCCACCACACTAAAGAACCCTCCGCCTCATTTGTTACTGTGCCATGCGCTCTAACATAACCAGACCCACTAGTGTCAACCAAAACCATCTGGCCAATAGACATGGGCTAATAAAATAAGCATTGGGATTCATTGTTATAAAAAATTGAGATCGGCCACATCTCCACAGATAGAAAATAAATACTGATACCTAATCAGTAATGAACATGTCACCAAGCTGTGGTCCCCACAAACTGTTTATTCTAAAGTCATATAAAAATATTCAATTTTTACTGTCATGGTCACCATCTCTCCTTTACAAAAAAGTGACAGACAGTCCCCAGGCAGTATGACTCAATGGCCAGACTGAACTGCTTGACTCCATTTGAAAACTGCCTCTGGGTCAGCACTGCCCAGCCTGACAAGCTGTGGATGTGCTCAAGTCCTGAGGCATTGTGGAGAACCAGGTCGGGCCACAGGCAGAAGGAGCATAGAAAATGACAGACAGGTCCACTTCAGTGGAGGTCACGGGAGAGGTGATGTGCTGAACCTCTTCCTATAGAAACTGAAGGATCGCAAATGCCAGGGAGCTAGAGACCTGCAAATATCCATTAGGAACTTAGGTCCTGTCAGATTACTGCTCGTGTCTATGAAAAATAACAGGGTGGGCCAGTCATTGAGGGAATTCCAGATGGCATTAATTTTCCTTTTCACTATCAGATTTTTTCAAAAAATTTTATTGCCATTGTAGAAAAATAAGAATGTATCCTTCTAGGGGTTGGTTGGAGGAAAATGAAACATTGCCTATAGGGTCCTTTGTGCCCTGGCAAACAGATTATACAAAAGCACATAGGCATCCAGGACCTCCTTGAAGAGGAAGAGTGGGTCCCTGTTAGAGAGTAGATGTGGAGGATGATGCATGTATTTCCCTCCAACCTCCCAGTCTTGGAGAAGAGCTATATAATATAACAAAGAAGTATCCTCAAGAAGCCACACAGCATGCAGCTTGCTCAGCTATCCTTGAACATACAAATGCATACATATATACACATGCACTCACAAACTCATATACCCATATACACATAACGCATAAACATCATGAACACACATGCACACACACATACACAAAGCTCATACAAATGCACATAGCACACACATATAGCACACCACAACACACACAGACTACCTCAGAAGGCATGGCTTATAGTTTCAGTGAGATTAGGAAAGGGAGAGGGTATGAAAACCTGTTGTCATAAGCCACCACTCCAGCAGGTAAGTGCAAAATGCCTTCTTCTAAGGAGTATTACCTTTAGAAATAGATCTTCTCCCTCCTCTCTCCTTCCCACTCCCTTCATTTTCCATGTGAGCACACTATGGGAAGACAGCCATCTGCCAACCAGGTAGATTGCTCATCAGATTTGACCATGGGCTGCCCTGATTTCTGATCCTGACCTCCAGTATCCAGAACTGTCAAAGAAATAGTCCTTTATTTGAGCCACGTGGTCTCTATGATGCTCTGCTACACAGCATGGACTAAATGAGACCATTGGGATCTCTAGCAGAACACATACAGATCAGCATGCACTAACAATGGGCCCACGTATTGAGCAGTAATTGTACACTGTGGAATCATGTGTGGGTCTCGGACTCTTTCCACTTCAACCATTTAGTCTCAAGGGACCTTGAGTGATTATTTAAATTTCCTCTGCCTGGTTGTCTTATTTTTGAAAATGGGGTAGTTGGCAGTGATGTGAATGATGGCGGTGGTGGTGATGGTGGTGGTGGTGGTGACAAAAATGCAGATGATGAGAAACAAGATGCGGATGATGATGGTATCCAACTTCCTAGGATGCTGGAAAGCCCTCAATGATGTTACCTACAAAGATGAAGTGGAATAATGGCTGGACACAAATGAACACAGAAATGAGTCTTCTCATTGAGAGCCCAGAGCTGAGTAGTGAGAACCTGGATTGGGATCCAATCAATCCCATGAAACTGAAAATTGTCAGAGGCAGCCCTGCTTATACACTGAAGTCCTAAAATCAGCCATAGGCCTAAAATTAGCAATAGGCCTGACATACATGTATGCTAACACAAAGTCTTGGGTCTCTGTGGAAAAACACTGAAACAGATGACTAGAAGCTATTGTAAACAAGCAGCTTTGGTGGAAAATTGCCAGGCTAGTCATAGACCTTGTAGATGGGTAATCTTGGTGGATGGTACCAATTTAGATAAATACAAGTGAATCATAGGTGGAGTCAGAATGGTCTGTCCCCTGAACCTTCACCCAGCTGACACTCTGTTCTGGAAGATATCTGTACTCCCCCTGACCACCTATGCTCCTGCGTCATTCCCTTCCCCACATCCTACCTTTTTGTGTATATAACCTGTGTGTGAAAAAGTAAAAATGGTGATCTGATCAGACTATAGACAGATCGTCATTCTTTGTGTCTTTGCCTGTTACCCCCCCACACCGTTCTCTTTCAGGTGACCTCCCCGGACCCCTGCTTAATGCCCTGCTGGCCAGGACAGAAAATGTTTCTTCTCTTCTTTGAGCTTCAATGCTTCTGTGGTAAAATGAAGCTGTAGACAATCAGAGCTTTTATTTAATTTATAGAACTCATCATTTTGCATCTTAAACTTGCCTTCTTAAAATTGCTATAAATGGAGGCAAAGGCCCAATTTAGCATATGCCATATTTGCTTTACAGGAGAGGCTAGAGCTGTGGAACTTGGAGTGATCAACAGGAAACAAATTCAAGAAAGTCCTTACTGATGGGTGGAGAAATCTCCAGTGTTTGGGGTTATTGTCAGGAGTTTACACATACAAGTTCATCTAATAGCACAAATCAACACTGCAAGTGCTACACTGCATATGCTGTGGAAGACACTGAGGCTCAAAGAAGTGAAGAAATGTTCTCATTTCTGTAGGATTGATGGGACCCTAAGCCAAGTCCTTACCACTCAGCTCTTAGAGTACTAGCTTATGTACAGCCATTATTCCAGGCAGTGCTTGCAGATCAACTCATTGAGGTTGTTCCAAGAAATGCAGATACCTTTGGCTCCTTTATCAGTGTCTCCAGCCTCAGCCTCAGCACCTACCCTCTTCCATGCACAAGACAACGAGACAGAAAGAATGTAACTCCCCATTGAAGGTTCTTCAGGATGAAGTAGTGGCCTCTCTCATGTACCACTGTCCTAGCCACAGAGGCCATCCCAGCAGGAGGTAGAAGATCTCTACTGCACACAATACCTAATGACTGCAAACCCACCTGAAAGAAACCGGAAGTCACGGCCTTTCAGTTGTCACTCAGTGTGTGCAGAGAGCTATACCACACTAAACACCAATCTAACTGATGCCCAGAGGTGAGCAAAAGGTCAAGAAGACAATATTTTCCAGTTACTTTCCCTTTGTAAAGAATACATGTGAAATTATTTTAGATAGTTTTGCTCCATACTTCATCAAAGAAGAAAAAAAAACATTCTTTACTGTGATATATTTCTCAAGGTTAAAGAAAATACAAAGAGCTGAACACTAACCTCTTATGATCTAAAAATAACTGTTGCATGCCTGTGCTTCTGTGCGGTCCCGCTGCCGATTTACGCATTTGAGTTGCTTAAGTTAAATGAACTGCAGTGGATTTAACATTACAAATTAATTTTTAAAAACGTTTGATTGGTTCTGGTTCTTTGTGAATTTCACATCGTGCACCCCAATCCCACTCATCTCTCTCTCCCCTCATACCCACCCTTTACCCTCCCTTACAACCTCTCCCCCCAACAGAGAGAAAAAAATTCTTCATGAAAGCTGCAGTGTGTCACAGGGTGTCCCACAGTATACCATTTTGTGCACACTTCTTTGCTTGCAAATGTTCATTGCAGTGACTCATTGGTCTGGTATGAGCCTCTGGCTTCTGCTACTCTATCAATACAGAAAACTCCCTGGGACTCTTCTCAGATGTCCTGTTGTTGCCTTGTCTCCTGTAGTTTTGGGATCTGTAAGACTAACCCCTGAATGCACTCCAGCAGTTCATTGATGGGGTAGATGTTGGCTTGGGCCAATTTAAAACCCTTGATCTGAGCCTGAGAGGTATCTGAAATGGTCAGCCTGCCATCTCTCCTGCTTTCATGCCCTTGGGACCAGCTCACCAGCAACTCAGGCATCCAGGGACACCTCTACTCTGCTGCCTCAGGAAGGTACAGGGCTTGCTTTCCTGAGTATTGCAGAATTAGCACATGGCCAGCTCTCCCATTCTCATGATCCCAGGGCCAACTCTCCTACCTACCTTACATGGCAAGGGCTGAGAGTGTGGAAGGCCATTTCTTCCTTGTCCATGACACTACATGGCAGATGAGTTGTAGGCCAGCTCTCACATGCTTACATTCTCAGGGCTGGCTCTCACCCTCGGGGGGCCTCCCCACTGACTTGTACTCATACTATCAGGGTCAGCTCTACTATGCTGCCCAGGTGAGGTGTATGGCCCGCTCTCCCAAGTGCTGCAGTTGGGAGACAGGGCCAGTTCTCTTGCTCTCATGACCACAGGGTCAAGTCTCCAGCCTGCCGGGGCTGGTAAGCGGTGAAGTGGAGAGAAGAGTATTTCACCCTCATCCATGCTACCACAGCAGAGATGAGTGGTAGAGTCAGCTCTCTCATGCTCGTATCCTAGGCTCACCCACATCTCCCACAGTGTGAGGGGCATGCTCTACTGATTACTGCAGCTGCCTAGGGGCAGAGTCAGCTCTCCTGCTTTCCTGCCCCCATAGCCTGCTCTCTCAGGACTCCCAGGTAAGGGGTGAGACCAGTTCTGCATAGCCCTCAGGCATCAATATGACTCCAGGCACTAGCCCAGACCAGGAATGTCCCCCTGGCCTTGGTGGTAACAGACCCCTGTGCTGCAGGGACACAAACCCAGATAGTCTCCCCTATCCCCCACAGATGGCAGCACAGGCCAGAACTTCACCATGATTGCCAGGAGTTATCACCAACTACTCACATCAGGCTGTTCCTCACTACCCCCAGAGTCTCCAGTTCTGCCTCTGTTCATTGTGCCCACATCCCTCTGTATCTCTTTCTCATAATTTCCCTACTACTTACTTGCTTCTCCCAGTGGCATCCAGAGTAGCATCTTGGAGTGTGTGGAGTCATCTCAGGAGTGGTCTCAGGAGTGCTATGCCCCACTGGTGCATTACGGCACCAGGCAGGATTCAGCTTGGGCATGGTCTGGTCCCCATGGGCTGCGTAGCACTGGACTGGTGGTCATCTCAGGCTAGCTCCATGTCCACAGTCCATGGCACCAATCTGGTGGTCCTCTTGCTTGACCCTTGGTAGCTGACCCTACCATGTGTCTCTGGTGTGGTGGCATGGACAAGGGTGAAATACCCTTCTCCCTCCTTTGTCCCTCACCACCTGTGGCAGGCTGAAGTCCTGGCCCTGGAGTCCTGAGAGCAGGAGAGCGGGCCCTGTCTCTCACCAGCTGCAGCACTTGGGAAACTGTTGAGAGCTTTTGGTGCCACTTCTAAGAATTTGACATTTGTCACTGGGCTACGGCAAGGAAGTAGGCTCAGGTAAGAATATTAGAAACAGTGACCATGGGGCTTTGTTTACTGCTTTGCTTAATTCCTACCTTGTGTGATCTCTTTGCTTACTACTTTGCTTGATTATTATCTTGTGTGAACTCTTGGTATACTACTTTGCTTGATTACTATCTTATGTGAACTTTTTGTTTACTACTTCACTTGATTACTTTGTCTTTGATCTAAGAACTGGCCATGTGTTTTGGATGTACCTAGAATGATATAAAAGCAGACTGGAGCGACATAAAGCTGCTTCAGCTTCAGTACTGGCTGGAGTCATGTTATAATTTCTTTGTCTTTTCAATCCTCACTCCCTTCCTTGAAACTTTAAAATATGTAAACTACCACCATCACCCCCAAAAAGAAAACAATATAGACACCTGAAACTGAGATGTCCATCTACAAGCACACACACATACACACACTTACAGAAAGAGAGAGAGAGAGAGAGACAACAGAATGCTCCAGACCAGAAGGTTCAAGCATGAAATGCCACTTCTCGCAGAACAGGAGACTAGTTCTCATGAGAGCAAGTTGTTGGGTGACTCCACTTTCTGTGAGGATGCACACATCCACAAACTGTCAAGTTGTAGAAGAGAGCAACATGAGCTCTTTGTTTCTTTTCTTAAGGGGACTAATGTCAACCACAAGGTCCTGTCTTCATGACCTGATCCTTCCACTAAGGTACCCTCTAATTTTATCACCTTGGGATAACGTCTCAACCTATGAACTGCAAGCAGGGGACACAGATTCCAATTTATATTGTGATTTTTTTTAAATGCTATTACTTAAACATACTTTTGTGTAGGTAATCACTTTTAGGGTTTGCAAATAACATGTCCTGTGCCTAGGTAAATAAAATAATAAAATAAAATGCCATAGTGAATAAAAGCTACAGAATAGGAATACTATAATATTGAGCCAAAAAATGAAGGCTTTTATATGTACAAAATATTTTTAGTATTTTGAAACAAGTTAGACTAACAGAATATTTTATTGACAGCAAAACAAACTATTGTAATTATAAATTTTCACCATCTTCCATGCCCCTTGCTGCTGTTCCATGTCTGTGCTCAAGAGCATCATGATTGATTTCTCAGCCCACAATTCTGTCTTCCTATTTATTCCAGGTTGTGAGAACAGGACTGTGAAAAAGACGGTGAATATAGAAGAGATGTGCACTGGTCAGGGAAGTGTGCCTTGGGCGATCAAATTATATGAAACATCATTAGGTGTGACGAATCCTTGGATGCAATCTGCAATTGCTGCATTTCTGGCTTCTCCTCAGGCCTCTCTGGGAAGGATTCAAACACATTTGGACCAAGGACAGTGCTCTGTTTCTTTTGTCAACTCATTAGTGGCTGGTGTGTACCCATATAAAACATTCATCATAGCCATCTCCCTCTTGTACTTTTTTTTTCCGTTGAAAAGAATAAAAAGTATCAAATACCAGTGGGGCGCATGCTTCTGCGCTTGGTAATACAAAGGAGACAAAGATGGATAGGTCCTGGGCCTCAGCTGTAAAGAACTCTATATTTCATCAGAGAGGAGGGCTGTGAATGTGAATAACCATAGTCCAGGTAGACATAGGTAATAGTCAACTGAGAGGTGAGCATAAGGGTTTAAAGTCATCAAGAGCAGCATTGGTGCTAGTTAGAAAGCCCATGCTAAGGAAATACATGAGCTTGTGTCCTTGCTGAGGGTGTAAAGGACAAATGTAAGAAGAAAGGAGAATTTGAGCTGGCCATTAAAGAAGGGGGGTGGTACTGAGAGAACCTGAGACATGTGAGTTTCTGCATCTGGGTTACCTCATAAACTATGATCTTTACTAGTTCCATCTACTTACCTTCAAAGTCTATGACTTCAGTTTTCTTTACGGCTAATAGTACTCCATCATGTACAGGTATCATTTTCATGACTTGTTCCTCAGTTGTAGGACATTTGGGTTCCTACATATTGTGAATAGAGCAGAACTAAATGTGGTCTAGCAAGTATCTGTAGTGTAGGATTGCAGTCCTGTGGGCACATGCCAAGGATTGGTATAACTGGGTCATATGGTAGACTTATTTTTAGCTTGTTGAGAATTCTCCATACTGATTTCTACAATGGCTGGACCAGTTGCATCCCAGTGGCAGCGGATCCCTCCAACATCTGTTGTCAGGTGATTGTTATCTTTGCCACCCTGACAGGTGTAAGATAAAAATCTCAAGAGTTGTATTGATTTGTATTTTCCTAATTGCTATAGACAATGAACTTTTTTTTCTTAGATATTTCTTAGACATTTTTTTCTTCTTTTGAGGATCCCAGCTCTACTCCTTACAGCTGGCAGGTCCAGGCAAGGGGGAGAAAGGTCCTGGTCTGGCCAGATGTCTCCTGGGCTGAGCAGGATGGTGAGTGTGACAGCCCAAAGAAACACCCAGTCGGGAGTCTTGTCAAGCAGGAACTCAACTTTAACAACCTCTTGTTTATATAAATTTGTTTATATAAAGCATAGAGAAGAAGGGTTTTGGTGGGGTGAGATGACGGAGGAGGTGGGGAAGAGTGACGGAGGATATGGGGTGACTGAAAGGGACAATGGCAAAGCTCTACTATCAGCAACAGCTGAGCAGAGGCAGGGCAAAACAGGTCCTGTTGAGTCACTCTGGGATGGAAGTGACTAAGACAGGTCTCAAAACTGGAGTCAGGCTCGGGTTTGTCCTCAAGGCCCAAACCAGGGACAAAATGGGGCCCAACATCCAAATAAGGGGATCACTTCAGAAACAAGAAAAGTAGAAAGGAGTGATGGAGTGGGCAGGAGAACAACAGGGATAAGAATAACAAGGTGTAAGTGATCTGATGGGGGAAATTGGTGAAAAAATGGGGGACTCTAATTATGGAGGAGTGGAAGGTAAATACGGAAGAAGGAGGGAGGAGTCTAAGATAACAACAGTAGGATGTCTGAAAAAGTCAGAAGGAATCATAACCATCCCTAAAAATGCCTAGAATACATGTAAGTTGGCATTGATACATATATAGTTCAGTTGAAAGTTTCTCATCTGGGCTGACAACGCTCCCTCCAAGAGACAAAGACCACCTAACAAAATATCCAACACCAGGCTTGACAAGCACTCCTTTGAGTTTTGGGCAGAGTTATTCAAAAGACTCCCCAAACATTATAAGCTATTGCTGTTGCCATTGGTTGTTGCCTAATGTGGAAGGTAAGTCTCTATTGCTGAAGGCACTATGCACTTCAGAGCTGGGGTCCAAAGGCCCCCGAGTGGAAGTGGCCTGAAAGCCTCTTCCCTGAGTACTAGCTGTGTGGTACCAGACGTCTCTATACAAGCTTCCAAACGAAACATTGGACAACCAACAGTCTTACCCAGCTATGACAACTATAAATTGCATCAACGAGCAGCATGTCACCTAAGGGTGCAATACTGGCACATATACATCGACAGTAATAAGCCTCTAATTAGACATAAGACCCTCTAAACAAGAGGGAAATCATGACTGGTACCAGAAATCCAACCAACTATCCAAGGCTACTAAAGTCATGTGCAGCAGAAACAATGGGCCCGCGTCTATGTAAACCCTGGGGGCTCACTCATGCACTGCAAAAGCATCTCCTGTAGGAGGACCTAATTGAGGACTGCCTGAGAGACCAAGGATTGCTAGTGCAGACAATGCCAGCCAATCAGGAACTGTTGTTTAAAACAGATGCTCTCTTGGGACCAATGTGGCATGGGTGGGGGGTATTGCAGAGCTTGCAACAGTGCTCAGGGAGCTTGCTGTGGCGTTTCTCACCTGCTCCCAGAGTCCATGTCGTTGACTCTGAACCACCTCATCTCCAACCCCCAAGAGCAGGTGGGGTTGGGCGGTGAGTAGTCCAGGACACAGGCAACAGCCATGGACTGTGAAGAACCTATGACCTTCATTTTCTAAACCAGCATAATCCCTAACTATATTCTAGATATTTGTCCCAATAACACAAAGTGTGGTCAGCAACGACCAGCATCAGCAAAGCTCAACCATGACTAGCAAAGAATGGCAAGGCAACCCAATACCATACAGCATCACCACTGTCTATTGTGTTATACTTATATGCTTTCACACATCACGTGTTCTCTCAAGCATTCACGCTAGCAAAACATCACATGCCCTTTTTCTAGGCTGCTTCCAAAAATACATCACGTGTCTGCTTCAGCAAAAGCATCCTCTCATAAGACAGTTCCTAGAAAAAACATCACATGACACAACTGAGTCACCAAAGAAACCAGATATTCCCACTTCAGTCTATGATGTTCCATTACTCTTTGTTTGTTCTATATATAATTTTATTTTATTTTGTTTTTTTTTTTAAGATAGGGTTTCTCTGTGTATTCCTAGCTGTCCCAGAATTGTTCTGTAGACCAGGCTGAACCAGGCTACTTTGAACACAGAGATACCCTTGTCTCTGCTTCCCTGGGATTAAAGTATACACCACCATACTCTGCTCCATATATAATTTATTTAAACATCCAATACTGGAGTATGAAATTAAGAATGTCACATGTTAAGAAAGTTCCTTCCCTCATGGACACTTCTGCAAAAGCTATGGGGTGATCACATACAAAACTGTGACAAGATCCATGGTCTGTTCTCCAATCCATCAAAGCTCCAAGAATTTGCCCTACCAAATAGCACAGTGCATAGGCCAGAATGGCCCTGGCAATCTTTATAACAGCAAAAACAACACAAACTTGCATAGGTAACAATAAGATTTAAATGAGTGGTGAGACTGTACCCTAGCTGAGGAGCTATTGGTGATCAGTGTGTGCTGGGGAACATGGCCGCTGATGGAGTGTCCATGCTCAGACAGCGCTAATTGGACTCAATGAGTTTTAAAAAGAAAAACAAAATGAGAAGCTTTTGGGAAGACCCAGGGGATGTGGGAAAGGAGAGCTGGATATATATCATCAAAATGTGTGTGTGTGTATACATACAAATAGTCAAATATAAGTAAAAAATTAAATTTAATTTTAATTTGAAAACTAATAGTAATTTTTAAAAGAATTAAATGAGTGGTGTAGTTCTCTAGTAATGACATGGGAAAATATTCTCAAATCATTTTAAGCAGAAAATCAATGTCTAGAGCTATGCAAAAATAAATATTCTCCAGTTTTGAATATAAATCATGTGTACACACCGACATTCTGTTAACAGAATTTTTATTTATGAGATATGTATGAGGAAGAGAATCAGAGAGAATACCATGTAGATATCTGCATATATAGATCCTTCTGAGGTTGGGGGAGATGCTTGTATCCCAGTAGTCAGTTCAACTGAAGTTCCTGGTCCTGACAGATGTTCTGAATTGATTGAATGCTAGATTGTTTTATGTTATCTTCTTTCTTCTATAGTTCCTCATAATGATTCTGGTATAGTCAGAAAATTGAATGGTCATAAAAATGTGTCTGGGTCTGTGTCAGAGCTGGGATGTTCATTTCCATTTGCTTCTGTCCTGGGAAAATCCGAGTGATTTTTTTTTTTTTTTTTTTTGAGAAGCCAGCCTCTGAGGATGCTGAAATGAGCCCATCTCCAGGGACAGAAACAAGGGTAATCATGCTAAAATAAAAGATGCTAAGTGCCAGCTTCTGATCCTCCTCAGCTTCCCTGGAACAGGCTTGCTTTGATGTAGCAGCAGCTGTGAGCCTGGATCAATCTGAGAAGCCCAGGACAAGTGGGCCTGAATTCCTTGTTCTCTCCTGTGGTGAGGGAGAGATGTCCCTTTCACAGCAGGGGGGACAGGCGAGCTGTAATGCAGGATGCAGATGCTGGCTACAGCCCAAGACTTTGCCTAGGTTGAGGTTATGACCGAATTAAACTCTCCCAAGATATAGACTTCCATTCTCAATGGTGATAATAGCTTTTCTACCTTTCTCAGTGTTTCTAGTTTTCCTAATGTTTTCTACCATAGAAACACCACAAGAATCGAAGAATCTTCCTCCCAGGTCCTCTACTTCAATAAAGAGGGCAAATTAGTTACTTTACATGGCTGTGACCAAAATACCCAACAGAACAATTAAGGAGAGACAATGTTTATTTTGTCTCAGAATCCACACTGGGTCACTTGGCCCCACACATGTGAGCAGAACATTGAAAGGAATATGTGGTGGGAATAGCTGTGCACTCTGTGGTAGACAGGAAGCAGAGAAAGAGGAAAGTACCAGGGACAAATACACCATAGAATCCCCTCACCCCCACTGACAAACTCTATCTGGGTTCCACCTCTTAAAGCTCTCAGGACCTTCTAAAACATTGCCACCAGATGGATATGAAGATTTCCTGAAGAGACATTTCCTGTTTAAACCACAAAAGGCCATGAGAAATCAATATGCCCTCATCCTGAGTTTCCTGTGACCAACACCATATCTCCAGGGGCATGGAGAGTGGTGTGCTCCCTGCTTCTCCCTTTGTGCATTTCTAACACAGTCAGAGCCATAGTCACGTGGGGCTTCTGATCAGAATGTAGCCTCAACGGAAGCACAGCTGCAGAAAGAGGTCTCCATCTTTCATAGTATCCGACCTGCCTGGTCCTGTATGGTGATCCATTTTATGTGAGTCAAGTTGGCTTGACTGCATTACCTAAATAACCAAACAAAGATTATCCTGAGTGACTCTGTAAGAGTGTTTCCAGAACAGTTAAACTGATGGGCTTTGGATAAAGCAGAGTGCCTTCAATAATGTAAGTTGCCTGTATTCCGTCAGAAAACTGAATACACAAAACAACCAGGCCTTCTCGGGCAAGAAGGAATGCTCCACCGGACAATCTTAAACTTTAACTGCAAGTGAAGGGTCAGGTCTCAGTCTCCAGCCCAGCATCTACATGTAGGCTTGTCAGCTTCTATAGCCGTGTATCTGAACCACAGAGTATCTATCAATAGATCTATCTATCTATCTATCTATCTATCTATCTATCTATCTATCTATCTATCTATCATCTATCATCCATCATCTATCGATCGATCATCTATCTTCTATCTATCCATCTTCTCCCTTCTGTCTCTTTACATATACATACATACATACATACATTCTCTCCCCTCTCTGCAAATGTATGCATTATATGTGTGTTGTGTGTGTGTGTGTGTGTGTGTGTGTGTGTGTGTGTGTGTAACATACACACACACATAGGTGTGGAAAACCCTGATTGATACTACCTATCACATATGCTTTCTAGATTTCCTTGCCTGGATCTGTATGTAGTAACTTCTGCAAACTCCAAGCTTAGATTGTCACTTCATTAACACCTCTGTATAGACTTTGTGGCTTTGGGGAAGCTCACCCCTGGTCAGTTCCTTCAGCCTCTGCCTCTCAGTCCCATGTCTACCTTCAGCTATGCCATACTTTACTCCAGCACATTATCTCACACAATCAGGAAGAATCACTAAGAGACAAAAGGAAGACTATTCCTGGTAGTCAACTTGCATGCTGTTGTACACAGTTTCCCTGTTGTCCTCACAGCCTGTCTCCCATCCAATACTCTTCTCTTTCTGTTTCTTGCTTGGACCCAGGAGACTGCAGAAGCATCTGTAAGTTGATAGCTTATTCTGCAGATCTGGCTGCCCCTTGGTTCCCTACTTAAGCAATGCAGAAAAGCAGAACATACAATGAGAGGCAGTCAGCTATATCTGCCAGAGATATGGGCTCAGAGGAAAAGGACTTCCATAGTAATGAGTCCTGGTGCCTTTACATGGGATTTTATGTAGCATTGACATTTTGTTATATTCATAATCGAAAGGTTTGTTGGCTGAGTAGCTGGCTGCTTGGTTGTTGATTAGTTAGTTGGTTGTTACCTTTGCACTTTGACAGATATAGTAATAGCTGAATAACTTTCTTTTGGGTGAGCAAAGTGTCAATGTCATGCACTATAATGGAACGGAAAAAACCACAAATGGACTACCCATAGTGGTAGAATGCAGACCCAAGGGACTAGACATCCAAAAAGCAGGTGTGGAGGTCTGAATGAAAAGTCCCAGATAGGCTCAGGTATTGAACCCTTGATTGTTAACTGGTGGCACTGTTGGGGTTGGTTTGGGCGGTGTGAAATTGCTGCAGGAAGTCCATCACTGTGAGCAGGTTTTGAGATTAGGTAACCTCACGTGCTGCTTCCACTTCAGCCTCTATGCTCCATGCTTCTGGATCAGATGTGATCTCTCAGCTTCCTACTCTGGTCATTTTGCTTTCTTGCTCTGTTGCCATGCCTCCCGACCAAGATACATATCCCTCTGTAACTACAATCCCAAATAAAGTTGTCTTTCTTAATTACATAAAAGTAACTAATGCAGAGGTCATTCTACCAGGGCTTAAAACACATAGGGGGGTGGGGATGAATTCAGAGTTTAAATGAAACATTTTATTTTAAAAAATAATTTTCTTGATTTTATTGCCTCATTCAATTAAAGATATATATTGAGTATCACCTGTCATATAACCAAAAAAAGAAATGTACCTTTCCTGTGTCTTAATGCACATCATACATTCAGTCTTAAATAATTTAATTAGACAGTTGCCATCATCTTAATCAAACACTGCGTTACTTATGCAAGAAAGAGGGAGGGGGAGAATTTTTTCAAAGAATGCCTGACTAACATCCTCCCTGACAAGGACCTTAACTTTCAGGGAATGGAATGCATGCAATACAGAAAATTTCACCAGATCCTGCATAGACAAATCTATATTCCATGGCTGAATTATACCCTCCGAAATCCTGGTGTTCCTTATAGATCTGAATCTGCTAAAGTATGTACCATGTGAGGGTCCTTCCTCCAGCCCTGAGGTCAATAGATTGGGAAAAGGCCATGCGAATGTGGTAATAAAGTAGACGCAACACGACGCTCAAGTACAAGTAATAAAAATTCATTACCTGACATAACATTTTCCCTGGGGCTCCTATGGACTCTAAAGGGCAGGCTTGCACGTAATTAAATACCATGGAGGAGCATAAGGGACTCTGAAAGTCTCCTCCTCAGTCTTTCCCTCCCCACCCACCCCCAGCTTATAACTGTTTGGATAAGATTATGTCTCAGAAACAACCATGGATTCTTTTCTCTATAGTGAGTAAAAACTATCAAACAAAAACAGACACAGTAGGGCAAGAAGCCTCATCAACATTCAGAACAGGGAATGTTGGAGGGTCACATAAGGCTGCCTTAAATGTAACTCTCAGCATACTGACTGGGCTCCACAGGTGGCTCACTCAGGACATCACTGGGAGCTCCCTTACCTTGCTGTTGCATCCAATGTATCTCTTGGCTTCTCCTCCATGGCTTACCCAGTGCTTGCCTTCTTCTCATGTTCTTACTGCTGTTTCCTTTCTTCCATGTCCTTCCAGGGTCTATGCCCTGGCTCAGCTCCCAGCTGATTTGTGTGCTGTGACAAGTCAGCCCAGCTTTCAAAAGCCCCTTTTTGAGCTCCAGAGACTCTAAGTTGCCTGGAAGGCCTACGAAGATGGCTAGTTCCTACGTTTAAATGCTACATCTCCAAAAAGAGAGCAATGACAGGAAACTCCGTTCTCAAGGAGCTCCGGGGCTCCAACCATGAAGACTGTGCCCTAACTCCAGTTTGTGACAGCACATAAATGACGGTGCTCCAGAGTGACAGGTCACACAGTCCACAGAGTTGAAAAAGCGTATACCACTGGAGGTGGCAACCACTCTGTGGAAGCAGGTGAGAGACTCCTGCAGTGTGGACTGCCAGCCTAGAGACCTCTCCCAATAATGCAGACGAGGCTGGCCATGGAGGGGCACCCTCCTGCTCAGAGACACAACTTGTCCTGTTTGAGTCCTTGACTTAGATGATTCTCACTCAGTTCTAGTGGACAACCACTTTATTCAGAGTCTCCTTCTGAATTAAAGGCTAATAGCATCCGAATTCCCTCGAAGTTGGTACCTAAACTTAAACACAATAGGCGATAATACTTTGGATCTATAATTAACTTATAATAATATAATAAAGTTTTTAAAAAATAGAAGATCTTTGCTCTTATGGTAAGCCTTATTGGCTTTATGCACATCATACATAAAACCTCAGTCTTAAATAATGTAATGAGATGCCTCTCATTGTCATAGGAATCGCATGCACATACACGTGATTAATAGCAATACAAATAAATCTTTTTAAGAGAATAAAGTTAAATAGCCACATATTTGCAAGCCAATGAAGTGTTTCCATTGAGAAGATCTATGTTTAAAATATCTGTGAACCACCAAGAAGAAAGCAGGCAGCCTCATCTTTGGATACGGCAGTTGAACAGGCATGGCACAAAAACAATTCTATAAATAGCAAAGAAACAGCATAATGTTACCCCCTACCCACTCACCAGGGTTTATGGTAAGAAAATACTGCCAACTCTGAGTCCAGGGGGTTGGTTATAGTTTAAATACACACAGCTGTTTTGAGGCGGGGACGTTTGGTGTCTGTACGAACATTAGCACCATCCTGTATCTACCCTGTGGCAGGAATTCACCTCCCTTGGAAGAACGCAGTGAGAGGGACTGAGAGGACAAGTGTGTCCATGTCAGACGTTTCTGTGGAAACATTCATAAGCAACACTATGGATCTTCATCAAAAAACAGAAACAACCAATGCGCAGCAGCAGAAGAGGGGAATAAACCGCAGTGTATTTCCATGAGAAAAGAGCAAGAGTACACATCCAGGCAGCACGTGGGTGAATCGGTCAAGCACATTTGAGTCCAAGAAGCCAACAGTGAATCGCCCCCATGTTTCTACTTAGAAAAGGCTCAAAAAGCATGCTGTTACAAGCCCTAGAGAGAGCCCACCCCAGGGGTGGGGAGGGTTGAGAGGGCTGGAGGAGCCTCTGCAATCCCAAAAAGATTTTTTTTTCTGATTTAATCCAGGGTTTCATAAAATACAGCAAACTCTACTTTATAATGTGTATTTTTCATGAGTGTGTGTTCTACTTCTGTTTTTAATAAAATTATCAATGCACATGTTTTTGAAGAATGTGAGATATATGGATGTTTCTAAATAACAAAAAAGAAGAGGAAGAAAAGGAAGGAGGAAAGAGGAGGAGGAGGAGGAGGAGGAGGAGGAGGAGGAGGAGGAGGAGGAGGAATTGTCCTCACTCAGTTCAGACAGAGTCTCACGATGCTTCCTGAACCCACACAATCCATTGCAAAGCAGTTAGAAAGCAAAGCCAAATTTTCAAACTTTGCGTAGAAACCGGAGGTGAGTTTAGAGAGCTAAACCTTGTTGATTCTGTTGAGAGATGCTGACAGGTGAGTTGAAGCACCTCGATTTCACTCTGTTATCTTTATTTTAATAAGGGAGCAAAACAGAATTAATAATTCAGGAACAAATTTTCCTGAGAACGAGAAACTCTGCGATGGCTTTAATTTTTAAATGTGAGTCTCCCAATCATTTCCCTGCATGATGCTAAAAACTTCTACTTACTCCTGTGACTTAGTTGAGTACCAAACCCCAGAAGAAGGAAAAGGAGGCAGTTGGGTACCAAACGCCCAGTGGAAGGAAAAGAGGTGAGGCCTTTTAAAATTCCCGAAAAGCTCTTGGAAATCCAGATGACTGATGTAGTTCAAAAAGCCATTAGATTTTGTTTGTCTTAATACAATATCAATTATTCTGTTCTATTGAAAATTATATACTACATGAAATGTACCATCTTAACCACATTTGGGAGCATAGTACAAAGGCAACTAGAACATTCTGGTTACATAACTGTATTCATCATCTATCCCCAAAATTTTTTCATTTGGCAAAAGTCAAAATCTGTACCCATTAAATACTGACTCCCCATACCCCATCCCTCAGACCCTGACAAATACAATCCTACTTTATCTCTAGAAATTTGAACATGCCAGATACCTCATATAACTAGAATTCTACATGTCTGTCTTCTTGAGATTAGCTTGTTTCGATTTGCATATAGCCCTCAAGGTTCAACCCAAATTGTAATATTTGCCAGAATTCACCTCCTTTGAAGGCTGAAAAATATTCCTTTTTATGGACACACCCTGCTTTGTCTATTCACTACCTATGTGTGAATACTTAGATTGATTTTACCTTTTAACTATTGTATCAAGCTTTAAATTTGATATTCTCTTTGACTAAGTAAAAACAGGTCTGGAAATATAGCTCAATAGTATGATGCCTAAGGCTCTAAGTTCTGTTCCTAGTACTACACTAAAAAGAAGAATAAGGGGAAAAAAGAGGAGTAAGGAAAGAAGAATGAGGTGGTGGTGGTGGTGGAGGAGGAGGCAGTGGTGGTGACAGTGGAAGAAAAAGAGAAAAGGAAAGGAAGGGAGGGTAAGGGAGAAGAGGAGAGGAGGGGAGGGGAGGGGAGAAGGGAGGGGGGAGGGAGGGAGGGGAGGGGAGGGGAGGGGAGGGGAGGGGAGGGGAGGGGAGGGAGGGAGGGAGGGGAGGGAGAGGAGAGGAGAGGAGAGGAGAGGAGGAGAGGAGAGGAGAGGAGAGGAGAGGAGAGGAGAGGAGAGGAGAGAAGAGCCCAATTTATTTAACACTCCTTCCATCCAATGGCAGGTTTAATGTTGTCTGCCCTGAGACATAGCTGAGCTCCCTAGCCATTTAACTAGTAGAACAAAACAGAATTATTATCTGTTCAGATTTTTAAAATGATGGTTTTGTCCTCTCCTCTACTCACTGGAGGACAAGATGCTTGAAAGACATGGGAAATGCTCTTCCTTCTGTCCTAGCTGATACTGGCCTCCCCTCTATCAGTACCAAGGCAGCAGATATGGAAAGAAAGTCACATGGGCCTTTCAAACCTGTTCTTCCACCACACATAGAAGGAATGACAGACAGTCTATCTAGAGAACAAGAATTACCAAGACAGCCTGTGCTCATGATAAAATCATTAAGCCGGTAAGTTTTGAGGTGCGATGTGACAGAAAAATAGGCAACCAGAAAGACTGTGACAGTAAATCTTCAGAAACTTTCCTGGATTCTCCCACAGAAGAAAAAGACAGCAGTTCTTAACATCCCAAAGATCTGATGGCAGGAAGGCCATTCCCAGGACCAGATTATGAAATGTCTGTCTGGTCAACCCCAGAGAAGCAGAGGAGAGAAGAGCCCACAAGACACATGCTGATATTGTGATGGTATGGGCCTGCGTTTGTTAGCTTGTTTGACAGCATTGTGTCAAATGTGTATTGTTGATAGGTACTGTACTAAGACTTGGTGGCTGGTGAGTGTGTCAAGTGCCTGTGCTCAGTGTTGTCACCTCTCTGTTCTCACCAATGTTTCCCACTCTGCCACTTCTCCAGGCTGAAATCAGTCACCATGCCCACATTGTTTTGCTGAAACTCACCATAAGCTGAGAGCCATCCTCCTGCTTAAAAGGAAAAATAAATTCTAAAAGGAGAAAAGGACACAACTAAGCAGCACTTAGAACTAGCATTTTGTGACATCTTCTAATGAACTGTTCCATTTGCTTTGATTCAAATCTACTAGATGTTTCCCAGGGTGTTTGGAATTCATGAGACGTGACAGAAGCCACTGTTAACTTCTTAGTCTAAGACAACAGAGTGAATTCAAAGACAAAAGCAAGCAGAATACAGATATCTCTTAGGGACAAAATCTTAACTTTGTACAAGACACAGAAAAATCGATTATTCTAACAGGGCTGTGTCTTCCCGCCAAGCTTGGTGTGATCACTTTCCCATGCTCAGACTTGCTTTATTTATTTGGAAAGGAAAACAAGTGAAGGGTTGCCCCCAAGGAGGGAGGAGGCCTTGTTATGCAGGAAGAGTGGCCTCAGAACTCACAGAACCATATCCACCCATCCTGGCTTTCCCTTAGTCTGTCACTGTGGCAAGACCACCTCAATATGTGGGTTCAGTCTCTCCTGTCCCTGCACCATGAGTATCAGAGCTACATGCTGTGGAAACCAATTTCAATCAAGGAATGGATGTCCAGCATCAGCCTTGGGTACATAAAGTATCAGTGGGACTCCAGGAATCCCTGATCTCCCACTGGCCTTACAAAACTACAGCCTTCACCACTTTCCTAATATGCGTGTGTAAGCGTGTTCCAGATGTATCTCTCAGTTCTCATGAGTTAAGACAGGAACCTTGTCATTAACTAAGTTTCTTTTAACCCACTCTACACTTTAACAATGACTTGGTGCTCTCAGAATGTCTACAGTGTACCTAGTGTTAGATAAGTTGGGGAAAGATTTGGAGGTGAAAGACATGCAAAGACAGAACTTCTTTGTTCAGATGACAGGTTGTTATTAATGTTAGGAACTCACATGCAGTAGGGCTCTTGGAGATTCTCAAGGGTTGGGGGAGGTCCCACACTACAGGGACATAGGACTATGGGGAATATGTAACTTGGTCTACATGCTGAGAATCATGGAGACCCTCAATAAGAAATTACATTGATCCTTTTATGACTATAATTCGAGGCACTTCTGACCTCAGGCAGGAGGGGAGGGATGTTTTTCCACCCTGTTCCAACTTATGTTGGATGCTGACACTGGGCCCTGCTCCCTGCATTCTTTGCTTAGAGCTTAAAGGGACTGGCTGCTTTGACACCCCAAGCTCCTTCATTCAAACTATTGCAAATTAAAACATGAAATAAAATGTGAGTATTGTGCTTGAATCACTCAGGGTTCTCCTGAGAAACAAAACCACATGACAAAGAGTGGTCAGAAAGAGACCTGCTCTGAGAGACTGGCGAATGTTATGATTGAGCCTGGGCTAGGAAATAGTCAAGTTTAGCTAGAGGCCAAGAGAGCAGATATTGCAGTTTAATACAAACCCAAAGGCCACCGAACCAGGGAAGCCAAGTTTATGTGTGACTCCAAATCTCAAGGCTGAAAACTAGGTTGGCTGATACCTATGTACAGGGAGAGTGGACATCCCAGCTCAAGCATGGGTGGGAATTTTCCCTCCCTCTTCTTATTCTATTTGAACCCTTAGTGAATTGGAAGAGGCCCAAACACATGAGTGACAGAAAATAATAACCCAGTCCACCAACTAAAACTGATGTCTTCTCAAAATCCCCTCAGACACACGCAGAATTGTGTTTCACATTATCTGACTCAAATTAACACCATCTCAAACAAATGAATTACAGGATTACTATTTGCATCTATTCTACATAAATATTTCCATATGCTTAAATCACCTCTAGCTCACTTATCATACCTAAGGCATAGCAGATGCTATATAAATAGTCTTCTGCTGTATGGCTGAGGATGTAGGGACAGGAACATTAAAGCTATCCATTGTCAGTACTGACACAATCTCTAAACTTTTTTGAATCAAAAATTGCATTATTGGCATCCACTTCTTTAATGTTCAGATACATGTGAGTCCAGGTCTTGCAAAACCAGATGGGATCAGCATAGGCACTCCATGTCTACTCCTGCAGCCTCAGGAGGGTGCCCCTTTGTCTCAGCCATCAGTGGTCCTATCAACACTAAGCCGCACGATTTCCACTCAAGCTGAGTTTCGATGAATCCATCTGGGAAAGGAAACCTCCCGCTTTCCAACACTGGTAGTCAGAGGGAACAGGAGGCATAATTGGGGTTGCAGCTCAGTCCTACAAACAGTTGCCAGATGTTTGTAAGACTTGGACTGCTGGTGATAGACACTCCTTAACTAAAAACATGGCACTGAGCTCTGAAAACTGGCTTCTGTCTCTTTCTCAAATAAATGTTTATTGTGAATCACGCGCATATTAACGTAAAGATTTTTCTCCATCACATACCCAAAATCCATGACTATCCTTAAATAAGAATGCTTGCTTTTATCAACTCAAGCCACCTCGGGGAGAAATGTGTCTCTTCATTTAGTTTCTTGGGTGCTAATCAATTGCTAATTATCTTAAACCATAGCAATGACCTTCCCTTCACTGTTTTTGCCACACAGATTCATGAGCGCTTTTTTTTTTTTTTTACCGCGTGCAGTTTCATGCATTGAGAAGAGCAGGCCCATGCATTATTCACTCCACATAAATGCATGTGCTCTTATTTGAAATTTTCAAAGACCTCGGAAGAAGCATGGAGGAGAAGTGCAATCTGACAAAGGCAAGTACTGGGACAGGAAAATTATATACGATGGAAATGGAGAAAAACGGAGCAATCTGTGTGAAATGAAGTCATTGGGAAGGATGCAAGAACCAGAAAGAAGGAGAAAACTAGCCTCTCGTGTGCACATAACCCGAGTCCTGTGGCAGCCCCTGACCCCAGTGGGCACAAATGAAGTTCAAGTTCACATGAGGATCCGTTCTCTGGCCTCCCACATCATGAGCAAAGCCAACTACCCTAGGCATTAAAAACTGTGTTTGCCCGATCTATAGAAAAGATGGGTGAAAATAAACCTCCTCCCACAGGCTTCTTTCCATGAACTTTCACCACTTGGCCATCTAAGGAAGGCACAGAAGGCCAGTGACTCCTCCAATCAGAAGCAAGCCCAGATCCCACATGTCAAGAAGCCGATGAGAGGAGACACCCCCCCCCCCCCATCAGAATTGTTCAATGTAAAAGAGACGAGAGAAAGGCACTGAACTGAATTGTCCTTCAGGCCCCAGCTTTTTCGTGCTGAAGCCACAGCTTCAGTCTCCACAAAATGAAGTATCTTCTCTTAAGGGTCCCAAGGAACGGGAGATCCTGTGCTGTAGGTGGTGAGGATACGGCTGAACGGCCTATGCTATTTTCCCTAGCATGCTTTCAATTACTCGGTTAAACACCATGACAAAAGCAGGTGAGGGAGGAAAGAGTTTCATTGAACTTACGTGTCCTGATCACAGTCCAGCAGAGAAAGAAGCCCAAGCAGGAACTGAAACAAAGAACGTAGGGGAAAGTGCTTACTGGCTTGCTCTGTTCACTTTTTATACAACCCAGAATACCACCCAGGAGTGGCATCATCCACAGTGAACTGGGCCCTCTTACATCACTCATTAATCAAGAAAATATCCCTATAAACTGGCCTCCGAGCCAATCTGATGGAGGCATTTTCTCAGTTGAGGTGCCCTCTCCCAGATGACTCTAGCTTGCATCAATTTGACATAAATAAATAAATAAATAAATAAATAAATAAATAATCAGCATACAGTTTAAGAGAGGTAGGGGAGATGGGCACATATGACTTAAGCTAAGTGACAGAAGTTTCTCTTTCCTTGGGTAGGGAGTGGAGCTTGGCTAACGTGTGCCTGCAAGACAAGACCATGGAGAAGATGTCTTGAGCAGGTAGTAGGTAACATGTGTGTCCCTGCCCTGCTCACAGCTTTCTTTGCTTAGGGCTCAAAAGCTCTGTGTTTCTAACAATACTCCAAACAGCGAGCCTCAAAAGCTCTGTGATAAAGTAAAAATGTATCTGGGATTTGTCCCCAGTTGCAAGCACAGAGCTCAATAACCCTTGGAGTATCATTGTTATGCTAATAGAGATGTTTGGTTTCTGCCAGGCAACTTCAAGATGAGGGCTGGTAATCAGGGAGTCCAGGGATATAACTAACTTTGGGGTTTTTTTGTTGTCTGACCTCCAGGAAAGAGAGAGATAAGGACCTGTGTTCAAGCCAACAGCCATTGGTTTATTTGATCAATAAAACCCTGGTTAAAATCCTTGGACATTATGGCTGAGGGCAGCTTCGTAGGTGAGGGACACAGTGACATGCTAAGGGGCTGAAGTTCCCTGAACCCCAAGGAAGATACAAAAGAGCAGAGCAGCTGGGGACTTTCCCAGATTTTGGGGCTCCATGTCTCTTTCTAGAATGTTCCTGGCCTGAATCTTCATGATAATGCTATCATCCTAAGCACAATTCTCTCTCCTGAGTTTTCTGACTTGTAGCAAATGGAGAGGAGTGTAGAGACCTGAAGTCTGTAGCAGCTGCTGTAAGTGAATGCAGTCAGCCTCCTGTGAAGACAGTAGCTGAGGACAGAACCCTCAGTGCTGTAGTATGACACTGACTCGGACAGGTAAAGACAGAAGTGGATGGCAATCCACCCACTCAGAGTGTAAACCTTGGGACCCACTGTCCCTTCACCTTTGGCTTTTCCTTTCTATAATATACCTACTCAAACATTACTCTTGACCTTACCTAAGGGTAGTACGTTTCCTCTTGAGGTGCAAAGAATGGCCAGACAGGAGGCCCAACAATCCTTCAAGCATGTGACTTTCAAACCTTTTATGAAGAAGCAGGGTGTGCTTCATAAAATAATTCCTCAAGTAATCCTACTAACATGCAAGAAACAAAACAGACACATGCCACTTCATTAATAATGTTAAATTTCACACTTATAAAAGTGCGGTTCTATAGTACAGGGATAATAAAGAACAGTGTTTTCCAAGCCTCGCAAGTCAGTATGCTTCCTTTCTCTTCCTGAAATCAGAAGGAAATAAAAAGCAATAAAGAGAACCAAAGCCATTTTGCAAATTAGTCTTTTCAGTGAAAGTAGGAAGCAGATACAAACCCACAGACTACAAATCGTGTGTGTAAACTGCCGGAAGCCGCTGGTTTAGGGGGAAAGTCACACAGCATTAAGAAGGAGAGAAGAGAACAGCTTCAGTTCATGACAAAGAATAATACACACATAGTGCCTGAGGGGTTGGGGGGGGCAATGGCAAACAAAAGGGAACCCCTGCATCCCTGACTTGCCAATGTGTGTAGAAATGTTACTAACAGGGACATGGCAGCTCATGTGTGTGACTCGTGTGCTGGTCAGATAAAGCAAGAGGCATGCTTATGCCAGTCACCAGACTGGTCCCTGTGGCCACCAGCATTCATTTATCAGATTCTGAAATGACAAAGAATAATAAACACACCAGAGATCCAGAACACCACTCCCTGCTGTTGCGTAAGTTTTTCCTGGTGAGATATCAACAAGCATGCTTTCAACCCAGAGAGGTCCCTAATGACAGACCAAAGAAATGATTCTACCTAAGTCCAAACTGATGGACTAGTGAGTTCATTAGGGTTACATCCAGGAGAATGGGTGACTCAAAGGCAGCAGAATCACTGAGAAGCCTCTGCCAACACAGGAATAACTCGAGAAATCAGTATCTCTGGAGTTCCCTGCCCACTTTGCAGGCAATTCCACCAGAGAGCTTCTGCCAAGGCACCTATTAATGTTTCTAGAACCTTACGAGGGTCCTGGGGGGTCTTGTAATGATGCCCTATATTTCCAGAGCCAGTTAGTCCATACGTTTCTGGAGCCTTCTAAGTTCCCTTTGCTCCCTGACCTTCTGAGAGTGTTGCAATTCAAAAAGAATGGCTTCTGAACACCTAGCATTCTTCTCAGAATATCAATAAAGGATTGATCTCAGACAGCTAAATTACAGAATTAGTAGAAAAAAGAATGATCTGGCTGCTGCTGTTTAAGCATAGGATAGCAACGTAAGCAGAAGATTAGGGTAAGAGCCTGTGGTACATGTGCTATGCTCCCCGGCAGGGTGGGGGGAAATTTAATTTAAAAGGTAGCAGAAATAAAAGAGGAGGAAGCTTGGAATTAAATTCATTGAATGCTTAATCCAAAATAGCTGAGAGTTTTAAAATATCGCTTAAAGCTAATAAGGTAATTAAAGTATAAACATGCATAAAAGTACTAGACAAAGCCATGAATAGTAATATTAATAACTATGAAATAGGTGATTGTGGGATTGGAGCAAAGAAATAAACAAGCTAATTTTATGATTGTTCTCTGAGGGGGACCAATAAATATTCTTTAAGGAAACAGAGTCCTGAGGTAATTACATGACAGTGCAAAAAAAATTTTTAAAAAGGCTTTGAATAAAAATACCAGCTTCAGTAATTATCACATGAGTGAAATAAAGGAACAAATAGCTCACATAATTACATATCTTTAATATACTATTTTCAGAGGTTTGGGATTCACAGAAAAGCTGAATGGAAAGCATCAAGAATTCCCATCCCGGTATGGCCCTCATGCCTCACTGGACAATGACAGGAGGACCTGAGCCATTACAAGGTCCCCTTCAATTACTGGAGGTCAGGCCTCTATCCCTGCCTTCACAAGAATAGAATCGCCAAGGCCCTTCTATACTTAGAGAAGGGAGGAGATGTCAGGAGCAGCCCTACATATACACTAAAGGCCTAAAATCAGCCATAGGTTGGCCTAAAGTTAGCAATAGTCCTGACATACATGCATGCTAACACCAAGTCTTGGGTCTCTGTGGAAAAACACTGAAACAGCAGGCTATAAGCTATTGTAAACAGGTGGCTTCTGTGGAAATTTACCAGCCCGAGAAGTCATAGGTCTTATAAATAGGCAGCCTCAGTGGACAGTACCAACTTAGATAAGGACAAGTGAATCATAGGCAGAGTCATAGTGACCTGTCCCCTGAACCTACACCCAGCTGATATCCTGTTCTGAAAGGTATCTGTACTCCCCCTGAACATCTATGCTCCAGTGCCATTCCCTTCCCCACATCCTGCCTTTTTGTGTTTATAACCCCTGTGTAAATAAGTAAATTATGATGTGATTTAAATAAATAAATTAATTTTAAAAAAAGAAAGAAAAGAATCTACCATAAATCCCTGAGTCTAAACCTCTAAATCCTGGGAATGTCTGTCATTGAACTCCATCCTTAGATATTCTAGAAAAGTCTATTAAGGTAGTATTCTTAAAGAAATTTCAAAATAAAAATTTATTATTATTATTATTATTATTATTATTATTAAAAAAAAGAATTCCCATCCCCCTCCTCCCACACAAGTACATCCCACACCAGAGGGTCACATTGGTTACAACTGACGGGTCTGTGAGGACATACGGTTATATGACTCAAAGGCCACAGAGGCGACACCGGAGCTAACTGCTGGTGTGCACCACGTGTGTCTCAAGCACAGTGATGTGAGTCCATCATGACAGCATTGCACAGATGAATGCCATGGTCCTGAATCTCCTGTCCTCTGCTCGGCTCCCCTGCTTTAACACTGACAGCCATCACTCCCCGTACTGTTCCTGTCATCTGCCATCTCCAAAAGGTCATAGAGTTGAGGTCACACTGCAGCCTTTTCTATTTGTTTTTCACTTGCAATTCGTATAGAAGCTGCCCCCATGTCTTCTCACGATTGGAGATCTTACTTCTTTTCATTGCTTACTGATATTCCACCATTTAGATCACTATAGGCTGTTTACCCATTCATCCTGTAGTTATAAATATAACTTATGAATGTTCAGGTACAGATTTTTTCTAAAGAGAAATTTTGATTCCTGTTAGGTAAATAAATATCAGAGAGAGTAATTGCTAAATCAAATCAACTGCTCTGGGTTCAAGGCTGGCCCGATCTCCATAGTAAGTTCCAGGCCAGACCATGTCTCAAAAACAGAAGCTTAAAAATAACAAAATAATGACAAAATCATTCCCAAATGGAACTAGAAATTCTGCTTCTCTATCTGAAAATGTATAGAATACAATCCCACATAAAGGTACAGGTTCGCTAAAACTGTGCAGTATCATAAGTAAAACCAAAATTGGGGGCAGGAGGATGGGATACGCAAATCATTTAAATATCCCGATGGAAAGTAATTTGTTAAATTAGACACAGAAAAACACAGATATTAATAGAAAATATTCCTAAATGCATCTACATTGAAATTAAAAATTAGGTGCTTGTCAGATGGCACCATGGGGAAAGGAACTTGCTGAAGAACCTGATGACCCAAGTCCAATACCGGGGCACTCATGTAGGAGGAGAGGCCAGCTCTTGCAAGTTGTTCTCTGACAGCTACAGGTGCACCTGGCATGCACGGTTTTCTCCAGAGATTTTTAGTGAAAAGCAGTGACAGTGAGTGATATACGAGTTTGTCACTAAAGGTTCCCACCTCCTTTAGTGATTGCAAAGCAGTAAAAACACTTTAGAGTTTTCAGGCTGAATTATGTTTAAAAATCTATGTAAGACTGTATTATTTGTTTTCTGTATGGTTTGATGCTTGGATGTCTTTGGGCCTAGCAGACAGAAAAAGACTGTCTGCTCCTCCCAGGCATAAATAATTCCTAGAGCTAGAAAATACTCCTGTGTCTTTTGACACAGAAAGTAATTAAATTAAATTTTACACAGAAAGTAGAAAATTGTCTTTTGTATATAGTAAGAATTTTGGTTTCTTTAAAAACTCAGTTATACTGTATGAATATGTTTTTGTTTTAATCCCAGACTGCTTCACAGCAGGTGATTATGATTTGCCTCCTGCACTAGAAGGGGTGTCATTGTGACTAGCTGCAGGTAGTTTAATTCAGGGAGACTCTAGAGAGGGTATAAACGGAAGAGCTCTGAGAGGGCCTGTGGTGGCTGTTGCTCCCTCTGCTGCTCCTGGTTACTGATGTTTTGGTTTGATGAGCAGTTGTTGGAGATATCCTAACAAAGGTTGGACTGGTCCCCCAAAATTCAAAGTTTGTAATCAGCAGGAAAGTAGTCTAAAGAGGTCTATGCCCTCTTTCCCTGCTAATCTTCTTCCTCTCCTATTTAGTGATGGGAGGTTGAAAGGGATTAGGGTGGAGTAAGGGTTGGAAGGGAGTAGAGGTATAAGAACTTAATAAAGTAGAGGGGGAAAAATGCCAGCGGTCATGTGCCTACCAGCAAGCCCACCACCAACTTCCAAACCACCTTTGTCTGTCTAGCACTCTTGAGAAGAAAATATTCCCCTTGATCCAGATCCAAGACAACTAGAGACAAGCCCAGGGCTCACTGATCACTGACGGCCATTCTCCAGCCTGCTCTCACCGCCTTATTTGACCTTGCCTGCAGGAAACCATGACAGAGTCTTGGGACCAGGACTGCCCCACTCTGTCTCTTTTTTCAACAACACTTTTAAAAATTGTGTATGTGTATATGAACATGTGTGCATATGTGTTCAAGTACCCAAGAGTGCACATGCAGAGGCCGCTTCACTCTCTACATTATTTCTTAAGACAGGATCTCTCACTGAGCTCAGAGCTTACAGATTAGACTAGACAGGATAGGCATCAAGCCCTAAGGATTCTTCAGCCCTAGCAACTCCCATGGCAACCCCAAGTGGGGTTACAGACATCCACTGCCACACTCGGCTTCTATATGGATGCTAGGGGTCCCATCTCACATCCTCATGCTTCTGTATCAAGTACATTACACACTTTGTCCCCTCTCTAGTTCTCTCACTACCTCTTGGCTGGCCTGGCTAGCATCTCTAGCAGGACAACCATTCAGAACTCCATTCAAAAATGTGATCCCTCCTATTCATGAACAAGAGAGACCATTACACCTAGGCAGTTCAAGAAGCATCCAGGGCTGCACAAACCTACGAGTCCTGATTGCTCATTAACTTCTTAGATATTTGCCCTCCCTTCCCCAACCCATCACCCCACTCTTGATCCCCACTCCTATTCCTTATATGAGTTCATGAGGAACAGAGCAGGAATTTACTCCTCTCAAAAGCATGAGTATTTTAACGAACCACTCCTTAAAAGACTTCAACATCAAAGTGCTACTTCATATCTATCAGGATAGCTGTCATCACTCAAAACAAAAATGCACATGTATGGCAAATGTTAATGAGATGTGTAGGCACTGAGACCAATATGCAAATGAAAATGTGGAAAGAAAAGTGGGTGTCCATTGTGGAAAACAAAATGGCAGTTCCCCAGAAAAACATCAAATTACCTAATGACTCACCAATCTCATTTCTGGGTTCCTGCCCAAAAGATCAGAAAGAGTTTCCTGAGCAGACTCGCTCACAACTGTTCACAACAGCAGTCCTCACAACAGCCAGTATAGAAGCAACCCCAATGTCCATACACAGATGCACAGATAAGCAAATGAACCAGAAAATATTGTTCAGCCTTCACAAGGGATAGAACTCCACAGCTTGCTGGAGTATGGAATAACCTCAAAGGCTTTGCAGTACATGAAGCAAGCCAGTCATAGGAGTGGGAAGCTACTGTTTGATGGGTACATAGTGCCACGAAGGATGAAAATCTGCAGAGATGGGGGTAGTGATGACTTCATAACAGGAAAATGGACTTAATATAAGAGAACTGTGCTTCTACAAATGGCTAAAAGGTAGCTCGATCCATTAAAAATGGAGGAGAGAGGAGATAAATTGTGTTGTGTATATATTATCACAATGATTAAAAAGATACAAGACTATATATAGTACTTCACTGTTTAGTTATTGGGATTTGAGTTAAATGTACACAGATGCTTTGTGTTCAATTTAAGCAAAGAAGGTCTTATTCATTCAGCAAATATGGCATGTGGAGCGGTGGCAATAGGAGTGGGTTTGCATGCACTTGTGGAGTCCAGAGGTCAACTTCTTGTGTCACTTTCCCAGATGCTTTCCACCTTTTCTTGAGACAGGTTCTTCATTAGGGCTTTACAGCTGTGAACAAACACCATAACCAAGGAACTCTTATAAGGACAACATTTAACTGGAGCTGGCCTACAAGTTCAGAGGTTCAGTCCATTATCATCAAGATGGAACACTGTAGCATCCAGGCAGGCATGGTGCAGGAAGAGCTGAGAGTTCTACATCTTCATCTGAAGGCTGCTAGGAGAAGATTGGCTCCCCCACACTGCGCCCACCATGTGGCTTCCCCACATGGTTAAAGGGAGGGTCTCATTGCCCTCCCCCACACTTCCTCCTACAAGGCCACACCTACTCCAACAAAGCCACACCTCCTAATAGCACCATTCCCTGGGCCAACCACATTCAAACCACCACAGACTCACCAGTAGCTTAGTCTGGTACCTTTCAGCAAACCCCGGGATCCTTCTGGCTCTGCCTCCCCAGGTGTAGCATTGCAAGCACATTCTATTATACCTGGGCTTCTTGCATGGGTTTAGGTCCACACACTTGTAAAGTAAGCACTTTACCAACCAAGGTATCCCCTAACCCTTTTTCAGTAACACTTAAATGGCCTCTCTATACCAGTCTGAGATTTCAACCATCCATTTTGAAGATGACTCAATAGAAAGCAAGTACAATGCAGAGAGTGAGTTCTGTCAGAGAAAAACTTGAGCCAGTAATCAGAATGATGCTCAACAAAAAGGCCAGCTCACACATATAGACATCCTCATGTTAGTCAGCATAGGCACAGAGAGCATGGCCTGCAAGCCATACCTGAAGGGCAGCTAGAATGGGGCATGGAGGGACGATCAACTGAGCCACACTTTCAGACTTCTGTAAGTACATCAGACAGTAGCTTGAAATTTGGGTCTTTTATTTGTGAGCCTGGTGCTTCCTCCAAAAAAAAAAAAAAAATCGCAGAAGCACCCCCCCTGAAGGCCCAGGCAGGGAATCTCACTCTCCTCTTAGAGATGACAGATCATTTTCCCTGAGCCCTGTGCAGATGGAACAGCAGGGAACATGGAGTCTGTCCTGCTTAATACTCCTTTTTCCTAAAGGAAGAGCTGAGGCTGATACAGCGACAGGAGTTCCCAATTCCTTCCTCTCACCTAATACCACCAACACCACATGCAATCTGGACTGGGTAATTATTTTTCCAGATTTTCTGCTTGAGGCATGAACACTGCAGGCAGAGTCTTCATATACCTCAGATTTCAGGAAGGTCTCTTAGCAGCCCCTTTTAAAGGTTTTTATTAGCATATATTAATTATGTGTAATAATAGGTTTCATCATGATATTTTCAGGCATGTATACAATGTATTTCAATCACATTCACCCTGTTAGTCTTTGTCTGCCTCCTCTGATAATTCCCTTCTTCTTCCAAGCAAGGCCTATTTCTGCTTGTTTCGTGTGTGTGTGTGTGTGTGTGTGTGTGTGTGTGTGTGTGTGTGTGTCACAATGAGTTTCATTAGGGTTTCTTACAGTAACATGGTGTGGAAGTATTGACAAGAGCATGATCATTTTACCAGTGAAGGGAGACACCACTGGGAAAAAAAAAAGTTTGTTCCTCCTCAGCAGCCAGTAACTGCTAAGGGCCTCAAAAGCCCCTCCCTGCTCCATGATGTGATGTTGAAAGGGCCTCTTCCTCTGCAGGTCCTAAGAGCTGCTGAGAGCTCAAGGATACCCCAGCCATGTTCTGCCCAGAAGACAGCATTCCACAGCACTCCTCCTGGAACCTGCTGATCAAACACCAGGAATCATCCATATTCTGGGCAATGTTCCTCGTAGCAAGTAGGGCCTCTCTTGTCTCATTCTCCCTGCTGAGTGCTAAGGCCCCAAGCAGGTGAGCATCAGGTGGCTGGGTGCTGACATGCCTTCACATCCTAAAGCTTAGTGTCAACCTTCACTTCCCCGAGTCTCAAAGAGCAGCAGAGGCCTCCAGAAAACACCATGTGTGCAAAGCTAGTGAACAGCACAAAGCTTCCTAAAAACCTGAGGAGCTTTGACACCAAACAATAACATTCCCAAACAACAAAGAAATCAAAGTCTTTACAACTGAAAGATGATAGGTATGACATAGAAAAAAATGTCAATCACAGTTAACAGAGTTCAGTCACGATTAATATCTTCAGGATCCAACGTACAATAGGCACAGAAACCCACTTCCCCCTAAAAATCTCAACCTCAGAAAAAAAATATTTCACTGTGTACTTTTTTTTTTATATTTTAAGTGTTTGTGAATTTGTGTGATTACATACACTGGTATTTTAGAAATGTGTAACTATAAGCCAAGTGAGTTTTCTTTAAGTTTCTTTGAAAGATATATTCATTTGATTTTATGGGTATAAGTGCTGAGTCCTGCTTAGCCTCTATGGAAGAGACAGCATGACACAGTTCCTGCCCCTGGAGCAGAGCCAGAAGGGCATGGGCCTCCTCCTGTGGGCATGGGGCATGTTTGTATAATAATGTACATAATTTACTATATGTTCCTCCTTCAGGAAATGTTCTCCCCAACAAAGTTAACAGGAATGCTCTCTCTGCCAAGGTTAATGACTCCATGATAATTAGAAGCAGCAGGACTCTGGGAGGTGAGGGTGTATCTCAACAAAATGGTAAGTGCTATGACCTTCAGGACAGCCCTTAAGACTGTGGGAAAGAACTCTGAAAACCTGAGTTCAAGAATGTATAATTTCTCAACTATGCAAAATGTAAGAATGCAATATGAATTGTATGAGGGTCTTTATGGGCCTAAAAGAATAGAGGCAGCTATACTATGAACCACTTTGTCAGAAAGATATCAAGGAAGGAGATAAAGAGTTTAGGGAATGGCAATTGCAGGGCAAGATCTCACCCAGCTAAGTTTATTGTTTGTGCTTACAAAGGCAGGTAAATTCCTGAGTTCAAGGTCAGCCTGGGACAAAGCTACTTTAGGGCCAGGAAGGTTAATAATCTTAATCTCAGAGCCATATCCTAACCAGCTAGCTTTATTGTCTGTGCTTACAAAGGCAGACGGATCTCTGAATTTATTGCATTTCTGAATTTATTGCGTCTACTTGCTGTCTTTTCTAAGAATCAAGGGGCTAAGGTTATAAAATCAAAAGGTAACCTGGGGTGGACAACTAAATAGACATGCAAATAAAAGAGGGGGCTTTGGTCTACAAGAGCTGAGCTGTCTGTAGATCTCTGAAGAGCTATCTCAAGCAGAACACAAGACTGTCAGCTTGTACCCAGAACTGACTCCCAAACACCCCTTCTTCAGGACCCCCAACCAAGCTGAGGCTGGTCCTTGGCATATGAGTATTTGCTTTTATGTGTGTGTGTATGTCATGTGTATGCCTGATGTCCATGGAAGCTACATGAAGGCATCAGAGCCTCTGCAACAACACAGGCAGTTGTGAGCTAGCATGTGGGTGCTAGGAACTAAACATGGGTACTCTACAAGAGCATCTGACCAAGCCAGCTCAGTCAGTCAACTGGGTCTCAAGGGAGGGAGTGAGGATTGAAAAAGAGGAAAAACAATTAGACAAAATTATAACATGACTCCAGCCAGTACTGAGGCTGAAGCAGCTTTATTCTTTCCCAGTCTGCTTTTATATCATTCTAGGTACATCCAAAAAAAAAACATGGTCGGTTCTTAGATCAAAGACAAAGTAATCAAGCAAAATAATAAAACAAGGAGATCACACAAGATAGTAATTAAGCAAAGTAGTAAGCAAAGAGAGCACACAAGGTAGTAACTAAGCAAAGCAGTAAACAAAGCCCCATGGTCGATGTTTCTAATAGTCTTATCTGAGCCTACTTCCTTGCTCAAGGCCAGTGACAAATGGTAAATTCCTAGAAGCAGCACCAAAAGCTGTAAACAAGCATCCAGTGTTCTTAACCATTGACTACTCTCCAACCCAACTCACACGTTCTTTTTAATTCAAAAACACTTTTTATTTAATCTATTTTAATTGTGTGCATGCATGCACACCGAAGTGCACATGTGGAAGTAAGAAGACAGATTTTTGTATCCAGGATAGTTTTTTTATTGATTCTTTGGGAACTCCCCATCATACACGCCTATCCTCTTTGCCTCCCAGTCGTTCCATCCACCCCCACTGCCCTTTCACTTTTTCACTCCCAGCACAAAAAAAAAAAAAAAAAGTCCAACTTACTCACTTGGAGTTTGGTCAAACTTTCAGTGACCTTCTCCTTAAATAAAAGTGAGTTCTTCCCCTCCCACCTCCCTGCTGGAAGCCATCAATATGGAGAAATACACTTCAGCATCCTATCACAGGTTTTAAGAGTTCTCTCAGATGGCTTCCTGTTTACACTGTTACTACTGGGTGGGGGATGGATGTAGGGGTAGTCACAGAAGTCTTCCGTGTCCCTCTTTCTCAACTGTGCGTCAACAGTCATCCATATCACTGTGAAAGTAGCTTACTTGCTCTTTATGGTCTGTAGGAACATGGATCATGGGCTTGCACATGCTTTCTGGCAACAGCACAGACCACAAACAAGGCTCCTATTTGCAGAGGGCCACAGACCCAGACAAGGCCCTCTGATGCAGCTTGGATCTCAGATATCAACATGGCTTCAGGCCACAGCACAGACCATGAACATCTGCCTGGCCTTCAGTGGCAACGCAGACCATGGACATCAATGCAGACATAGCCAGTAAGATCATGGACTCAGACATTGCCTTCAGTGGCCTTATGGGTAGGACATCACCATGGCCTTAGATAACAGTACAGGCCACTCAGATCAGTATGCCTCCTTGTGGCTGCACACCCCATGAGCATCAACATGGCTTCAGGCTGCAACACAGACCATGGTCATCTCCTCTTGGCCTTCGGTGGACGCACAGGCAGAAGACAACCTTCAAAAGTCAGTTTTCTCCTCCTACTGTGTGTGTACTACAGATGGAACTCAGGTCATCAGTCTGGACAGCAAGCACCTTTACCTGCTGCCCCACCTTGCCAAACAAAACCATGTGGTTTTGCCAACTGTTTTGTTCTCAGAAAAATGGATAAATATTTCCTTGTCCTATAAAAACATTCTTTAAAGTAATTTTTACAAGTCCATCACTGATGCCAATCCCCTACTGCTAGAAGTTCAGATCATCCTGTGTCGCCCTTCTACAGACAAGATTAAGAAGAACACACACCTCCACAAACGCCTTTCTGTAACTCAGTAATGGCTTCCTTAGAATAACTCATGGAAACAAAATTACTGTGTAGAGTGCTCTATTTTCAATTTGTATTTACAAAACAAGCAAACTTAGAGAACAATTGTAACAACCCACCTGTCCCCATCACTTTACTTCTAATTTCTTGCCTCCTTCACCCCTGCCCCTGACATTCAACCTTGGGTATATGTAGTGCTCGCTTTTCTCATTGCAATGGCAAGCTACCTGACAAAAAACTGCTTAAGGAAGATGAATTTTTTTTTTCTGGTTCATGGTTTGAGGGCATAATTCATCATGGCAGGGAAGTCATGTGTTAGATGGTCAGCTCTACACACTGTCAGGAAGCACAGAGATGAATGCAGGTATTCAGTTTGCCTTCTTTATATTAAGCCTCAGATTCCATTGCAGGGGATAGTGCTGTACATAGCTAGGGTGGGTCTTCCCATTTCAATCAATGTAGCCTAGAAACTCCCTTGAGGACAAGCCCAGGTGTTTTTCTTGCGATTCTAGATCCTGTAAATTGATCATCCATATTAACCACTTCAGATTCTTTTTCTTAAAAACATGGATACCCTTCCAACTATTATGGTTTGCTAGATTCAGGAAAACCAATATTAACACAAACCACTAGCTAAGCCTCCGATCATGCTCTTAGCTCTTCAGTTGCAAGATGCTCGTTGGGTCTCTCCCACCACTGGCAGCCAGAAAACACAGTCAGTTACTCAAGATATTTTAAAGTAAAGCAGACAGTGTTCAGTTCTGTTGCTTCGCAGAAGACACTCTTGGTTCCTTTATACTTATAACAGCCTCGGTTCCTATTTATTTGTTTCCCTGCTCAGGATAAGGTTCAAGTTCAGTGGATTTCTCCAGTCTTCTTTCAAACCACATTACAAAATTAGCAACAGTTACAGTTACACTCCTGAGACAGTAACATGGGATGGATTCAGAGAGTTCCCTGAAGTGTGCCTAATAATGATAATAAAATAATAAAGTGAGCAGAGGCATCACATAATTCATGTTTCATAAACTATAAATTCATCAGCTAACGGTAAGGCTCTGTTGCTGAGTTCACCACTTACCTAAGTCATCAAACACTAAGAAACTGAGAGGCTTGCCCAACCCAGGATACTCACCCATACTTGTTAGTGTTCACAGTTAGGAAAGGAGCTGCACATACTACTGGAAGAGAAAGGTAATCACCGATCTCACCCAGCTATAAATCTTATGACCTACAACAGCAACCTGCCTGCAAGATACACTAGTCCAATTGTGGTGCAAATGGGAGGAACCAACCATTGTTTGTTTGGATTTAAGGTTCATTCCATGAGATGAATCCCATACCTCACACTGCCAAAGTGACCAAGAACCTGAGGCCAGACACGTCATGAGCCTAGGGGAAAGCTACTACTATTATTCGTCTAAGGAAAAATAAAATAAACGTATTCCTAATGACATTCTGCTATACCCAGAGATCAGTGCCTGTCTCAGCCCTCATCAGAGAAGCTTCTTCTTCCAGGAGATGGGAATTAACACAGAGACTTACAACTCTGCCATTCGCAGAGGGCGAGAGACCTTGGAGCATTTAGCCTTAAATGCAATGTCTTTGTCAGATCTCTCCCCTCAAGAGTTAGGGATCTATGTAAAAGAGGAGGTAGAACGATTGTAAGAGCCAGAGGTGATGGATGACTCGAAGGAAGCAGTGTCTTTCAGACACAACAGGACTGATGCACATATGAACCCACATAGACTGTGGCAGCATACACAGGACCTGCAGAAGTTTAAACCACACAAAATTCTAGCACAGAGAAATGCAAGGAGACAGAAAGTCCCACTGGTAACCAAAAATCTATTTTCAGATAATATCTACTAGGAAAATCAGTTTAATACAATTTGGGTATATCAGCCATACTCCAGGGCAGATGGCATGCTTACAAGTAGTTGGCCAACACAAAATGGACTCCATTGTTTTCTGTGTGTGTGCTTCATCTTTTTTTCGGTTGTTATGGTTTCATTTTTTTTTTTTTGTCTTTGGGTTTTTTTAATTTTTGATTTCATGAATTGGGGTTTTTGACTAAGAGTTTGGTTTTGAGAGATTGTGAGAAAGAACATGAAGTTGGGTGGGTAGGGAGGTAGAGAGGATCCAGGAGGACTTGGGAGGAGGGGAAAGAATATTATCAAAATATAATCTATGCCTCAATGAGAGAAGATGCACCTAACCCTCAAGAGACTTGAGGCCCCAGGAAGTGGGAAAGTCTGGTGGGGTGTGGGGCTGTGGGCACATCCTCTTGGATATAGGGGAGGAGGACTGGGATGTGGAACAGTCAGAGGACAGACCAGGAGGGGAATAACGGCTGGACTGTAAAAAGAATTTAAGAAATATAAAATGTATTAATAAAAAATATTTACTATATGTATACATAAAATCTTTTAAAATTTTTTAAATGTAATAGAAAACAAAAAAAGATGAATTCTTCAGCCCCTCGGGATATTTTGCTCCTCACTCATAATTCACCATCAGTTGTAACACATCTTATTAGATTCCACCTCAGGTCTGACTTAGTGTAGAAATGCTATACATCAAGAGGACCTGGACATGTCATGAAATCTGCCTCTGGAGTCTCAAAGCAACTCTATGACCCCTGAGTAAACAAATAGCACAGTACTTCAATAAAACTTTAAATACACTAGAGTTTAATGTTTGTGTTATTTTCAGGTGTCAGAAATAATTTTTTTCTTTCAATTATTTTTTTCAACCATTTTAAACATACATAGAAATGGGTGGTGACTTGGATTTGACTGATGGGCTATAATTTACTAATCCCCACATCAAAACAAACAGCATGTAAGCAAAAGCTAAAACATTACCATATCTAGTGGCATTATATCTTATCAATGTGGATTTTTCTACTTGCTCTGACAAAAAAATTAAGCGTAAAGACTAAAACAGGTGAGTAAATAAGAGGAACCAAATCTAATGGAATTCTAACCTGGGAGACACTGTGCTAGGGAAGTCCCGTGGGCCCTGATGTCCCACAGCAACTGCGATTATTTAAGAAGGAAATATTTCATTTTTCAATGTATGTTTTCACACGGTCATTACATTGGTAGGTCATAAATATCAATTATCATAACATCTGTACTCAATGAACAGGACTGCTAGGTACATTTTCACCTCAAGAAGATAACTGAGGCACTGAGGGACCCTCGGTGTGGAGAGACACTTAAGTCAGGTCTAGCTCCGGTATGATATAGGGTCCTCTCTAGAAAACCAACGCTCTCCTACTCAAATCAAACTCTCAACACATGCTTAGGGTTCTGTGCCTGTCCAATTCCTACAGGGTAAATAGAATGACCCCAGTCAAAGTAAATGGAAAAATGAAGAAGAAAAGAAAATAGAAAACTGAAGATGCCATTTCCCATATTCCTATGCGGCTGCTTCCTTCCTTCCTTTTCCGGCCTTCCCTGCCTTCTCCACCCGGTGTATTGCAATCGCTATTAACCCACAGCCTGTTTGTTGGTTTGTGTGTGCTGTTGCAGTAGAATCCAGTTTGATTGAATTCTCAGCGTGAAAACAATCTTTCCTGACAGCAAGCGTGTGTGTGAACACATCTCTTCCTCCTAGGGGCCCTATAGCAACAACTCCAGGGAAGAAACCGATCTCGTTTCTGAGGCTCGGCAGCCCAGGTTCTAGAAGGGACGTGCACCTTCCCTAAGGAATTGAGCACAGCGTCTACAGCCAAGAGAAGAAGGGTGATGACAGAGATGGAAGAAGCATGAGAGAACTTTATCCACTGGGTTCTTATTCCAGGTCTGTGCCTCCCTCAGACCACAGAGTCTGGCTCCAGGTGCTATTGAGGCTGTCAACACCTCGGAACCCCCAAGCTCCTACAGGTTCTGCCATAAATGGCAACATCTCTGTTAACAGAACCGTGCACGCTGTGTGTCAGGTGCCCTAGTGCCCGGGACATCCGTGTCTACCATCCAGTTAATCAGAATCTAGTCTTCCAGCTGGAAGCTCGGGGACTTCTTAACTTCCTTAAGCCCAATAAATAATGCTTCCCTCCAGAAGCATCTACTCCAAAGACTGTGCTGCCTGACCGGTTTGTACCAGTCACAGGGAGTCACATGTCCAGGTATGGTGCTGCCATCTTTTGTGGGCTTTCTTTCACCTTTGGGAAGAAGAGGCACTACCCTTTCTGGGTGTTGTTATTGCCTGGAATAGATGCTGTCACAGAGAAGATGTTGTGTGGGACTCTGTTGCTTTGATGCCTAGGATAGCTGAAGAGGTGGTCACCAGGCCAGGTTTGGTTTGACCAGGAGGCCTGGTTGCAGCACTTCACACCCCAGCACTCTCCCTGATGCATGGTCTGTTCAGAGTTTCTAACAACTTGGCTAAAAAGAGTTATTAGTCACTCTAATATAATTTCTGAAATAAAGCTTTAAAGGATGCTGAGAACATCAGAGTTGGCAAGATGGCTCAGAGGGTGAATCCCAATCCTGACAACTTGAGTTTTATCCCCAGAAGCAGATTGTAGACAGAGAGATCCAGTTCCTGCAGGCTGTCCTCTGACCTGCACATTCACAAGCACACTAAATAAATGTGTAAATTAATAAAAATATATAATTTGACATCAGATTTTAAAACACTGAGACCACATTTATTATATGACAGATGTAAGACTTGAGTCCAGCCTTTGTGCAGCAGAACAGTCCACATTTCTCCATCCAGCCCTGGGTACCAGGGTGGCAGGATCTTCTGTTGCAGTTTCACAGGCAGATGGCAGTCCTTGAACCAAAGCAGGGAAGCTGGGAGGAGAGGCATGTGCCTAGAATTCCTGCCCTTGGGAGCTTAAGGAGGAACAATTGAATTGAATTGAATTGAAGGCGATTCCAGGTTACAGTAAGAACCAGGCCAGACTGGGCTACATGGCACCTGGTCTCAAAATGATAAAATTTAATAATCAATTTAATTAAATAAACAACAGAAATTGACTCAGACTAACTTGTGCATAAAGCATTTATTATCAGAGTGCTGAGAGCTCATATAATACATGAGGCAAAGGAAACACACAGCCTTCTAAGGAAATGACATTCCTGAGTAACATAAAAACAGACCAGCCAGATACACAGACTACCGTGAGAACGGTTAACTGAAGTTTTCAGTGTTAGGCTGTCTGACTTCTGAGAATGGCAGACTTTGAAGAGACTTAGAGCCAATTACTATTTCTTGACATCTCTTCATTTCTCCTAATGCCCTCGTGACTGCCAAGTAAAACCCTTTGGTAATGTACAAACAGAGCCCTGACTCCCACCCACACTAAAGCTAGCAATGTCATCTCATCAGACAGACTCTGAGGCCTACTGTAGAGATCTCTTTGCTTTGCTGTAGCCTACCTACCCCATGTTTCTCTCAGTGTGTTTTAAGCATTTATGATTTTCTTTACTGTTACTATGAAACCATTCATGAAACTGTTACTATGTTAGAACATGGAAAATTAGGTAATGACCAGGCCATGGTCACTCAGATTGGGCTCCAGAATAAACTGTCTCTTATGTCCTTTGATGTGAGAGCTGTGTATTTTCTAGCAGTGGTCCATTACAATGGTTTCTTGTGTCTGTAACCTGCTTTCAAGACCTTGCAGCTGAGTGAGCACTAAGTGCTAACTCTGCTCTAACTGGCTGAGGTTAGAAAAGACCAGGGCACTTCTGCTTCAGCCAAGGAGAAAAGCATCTCTGCTGCCATACCCCCAAGGCTGCACGCAGTGTGGCAGGAAATCCTTCAGAAGGAGTTAGGGGGGCAGCTGAGGAAGAAACTCTGGGAAATGATTAACAAGGCATCACTGGAGGTTAATATTGTCTGTGCAGAAAGGGAGTCTGTTTATGTTGATTGTTTTTCCTAAATAAAACCACTATAATCATCAAAGCGGTCAACTACATCTCAAACTCAAGGGCTCTAAAATTCATGCATAAAGAACTAAGGTGTGCCACGTTTCAGGATGTTGTCCTGAGAGCTTCATGCAATTTATCTCCTTTTCTTCTTCCTCTTCCTTTCTTTCTTCCTCTCTAGTTGCCCAGTCTCGCCTTCAATTCACAGCAGTCCTTCGGTCTTAGTCTCCTGGATGCCACAGGCCTGTGGCAACAAGCCTGAACCGGCCCCTCTTCCTTCATTTATTTTTCCCCAGCTTTATTAAGGAATAAAAGACAGGAAAATGGTGCTTTCTTTTAAATATGTATGCATCCCATTATATAGAAGATTAACTAAATCAGGGCTCATATCTCTAAAAATCTTTCCTAAATCATATTTGCTTGCGTTTAGTCTGTGTTGGTTCAGGACGCAGAATCTCAATCTGTGGCCCAGGCTGGTCTCAGAGTTACTTGCCCAGCTCAGGGTAACCTTGAATTCAAAGAAACCCTCCTGACTCTGCCTTCTGAATGCTGGGATTACAGGCACGAGCTGTCATGCCCAGCTTACACTATCATTCTTGTAACAGTAAAATATTCCGAGACTTAGGTTTTTAATTTCAGCAAGTTAGCTTTCAGAATGTCAGGAAACTGTCATTGATGGCTGAGTTGGTCCTTCTCTTGTAATTACATATCTGTGGGTGGAAGGGGAGGGTAGGTATGCATATGTGAGTGAAGTGTCCGAAGTAGCCAGAGGGGGGACATTGGATCCTCTGAGGCAGGAGCTACAGGTGTTTTCGAGCCACATGATGTAGGTGCTGGGAACTTAATCTGAATCCTCTGCAAAAGCAGTGCACACCCTTGACCTCTGAGCATGTCTCCGGTCTTTTCACTTTTATTTTCTTGTTCTCTACAGACCATGGGGCACCTCTAACTGTGTGACTCCCAGAGAACAGATGGGACCTCCATTTCCCCTGGATCTGTACAAACAGTGTGACCCCCAACACTCTCTCACTTAAGGTCATTGTTTCTGTTTGAAGCATCCAGATGTAGTTCGTCCACTTGTGAGAACTGACGACAGCAAACGAGTCAGCCCTGGACAGTGCTCAGCTTTCCGTTGATCAGTGAAATTTCAGGGGAAATCAATAATTAGCAATTTCTTTCTCTTTCCAAAATATTGAATAAAAGAACATAGGATCAGCCATTTGCTATTCCAGTCAATGCACAACAGTTAGACACTTGACCTGCAGTCACTTAATCTCCCTGAGCCTTAATGAAGATCTTGTACTGGTTCAGCGTTGGATCAATCTGACTGATGTTCATGGGACTTGCCAAAACCACTTGCTTGCTTTGTCCAGATACTGGAAAGCATCTTTACAAGACAGCTTTTGTAGGGATACCACTGCTGTGGTTTGGAATTTAAGCTTCTCCAAGAGACTCACATGGTTTGCAAGCTTGGTCCCCAACTGATGGTACCCTTGGGAAGCAGTGAAAACTCTAGGTGAGGTGGCCCTAGCTGAGGACACTGTGGACACAGCTTTGAAGGGTATACTTTGAAACCAGCCCCGGTGTTCTACCCCTTCTTTTTCTAAGCATCCCTCACCCCCAAGTCATGATGTGGATAATATAGCTCCATCAGGGGTTCCTGCAATGATGCCCTGCCTCTACATAGCCCAGAAACAAGAGTCAGCAGCCCATGCACTGAGCCCCTGGGACTGGCACGATATAAACTCTTTCTTTTCATCTTAGTGGATCCCTCTGGTGTTTTGACACAACAGACTAAGTGCTGACTAACATGACTACCGTTCTCTATGTCTCGACCTCACCTTACACAGCCTTCCAATTCAAGATGTGAAAGCTTCCTCTTTCAGAAACAGGAATGAAAAGGATGAAGAAAGGTGGTGTTTGTGTCGCAGTTTCCTCCCAGATCAAAGCCTTCCTTCTTGGAGAGAAACGTCTTAAAGTGCAATATTTATGGGGAAGATGAAATGCTGCAGGGATGGAATGCTCCTGTAGACAGGAAGTAAACAATTCAAAAAACAAACAACAACAAACTACAGGAAGTCCCTGAACCTGACTGGATTCATGAGACTACTCCATCCCCAGAATTTATAAACAGAAAACACTATCGACAGTCACTCTAAGAACCCAGCCAGCATCCTGGAAGAAGCATAGAGGATCCAAACTGCCTAGAAGGAACAAAGTCTGAGCTGCCTGGAAGTACAGGCAAGCTGAGACACCTGGAAGGAACTCCAATTTCTGAGCTGCCTGCAGGCTGTGCAGGAGTTACGCTCCCCAGCTTTTGTGACATGTCACAACCAATGAGTTGGTATAGCTAGTTATCTTGGAGTCATTTCTACTCCTGTAATTATACACCCCCCCATCCATATTCCTGTATGTAACCCAATAAAACTGACTGGTTCACCATATTAAGCTTTGGTGGTACAATTTCTTTGGTCTATCATTGGTTCCAATCTGGGGTGATAGACCTTTGTTCATGTCTCCCCAGGAAAAGTCTGTCACTCAATAACAGGAAATAGGTAGGATTTGGAGCAGGTGGACTGAACAGCAAAGAGGATTACATTCATAAAATACAAATAAAGTTCTCATCATATGAAATGGCCAGATTTCCAGGGAAAGGGGAGTTAAAATAGGCAATTTCATGTTTCCACATAAACAAAGCTGGATAGACTCTAAAGATAGAGCAGAGAGTGGGGCAGATGGGGTCCTGGTCCTTGTAGATAGAAGAGCAGATGTCAACCTTTGTTAGGTTATGCGTCTTTGTGCTCTGTCAGTGGTTTTCTCTGAGAGAAAGAAAGAAGAAATCTTTCATTTGGGAGTGATCTCGGGACAGAGGAGAGCTGGAAGCTTAGCTTGAAGTCATAAATAAAAACTAAGCAGGGCAGGAGATCCTGGGGACCCAAGGGGACCGTGGAGAGGAGTCTGGGGAGATGTGAATGAAGAGGGACAGGAAGATGTCAGAAGACTTGAAGACCAAACAGAGAGATAACATCCTCAAGTAAAACTCCAATGAAACAGGTTAGGCTCCAGATATTTCAGCTCAGTACTTCCCTCCAAATACTGGGGAAACATAGTGGCTAAAGAACACCAATATGGAATTTGAGACCAGGCTCTGTGTGACACCCAAAACAACTTCTGGAATCCATTCAGAGTTTACAAGATGGATAGCTGGGTCAAGATTTTACCGTATATAGATATAAATGAAGAGGTTATTTGACTGTAATGAATAAAACAGGAGAAAGGCAAAATCAATCTTTCTAACAAGGTTCTCCATGTGACTCCCGAGGTTTTGCTTCCTCTCCACTGTTTACCTGGAGCATTTGTTCCTGGAGATGAGTGAACTCAATTCCCGGCTGGAGAGTTTCATTTCCTGTTCAATATTCTCTTCTCTGAAGTTGGGCTGATTTCTTAGCTGCTGTCATTGAGGATGCTGCCTCAGACATGGCTCCACAGAGTCCTCCCCAAACTCAGACTCACTGTGGGCTAGACACTCTCGTAGAAAGGATAAAGATAAAGAATGGACAAAAATGCAAACAAACCTGGCTCTGGAATCATCGGAACAGACTGTGGTTCTCACTACACAATGTGCGTTGCCTGTGATACTTGAAGCCCCTAGGCTCTCTTTATTTTAAATAAATAAAAAGGGAGAAGATAATTTGAAAAATCGATGTAGTAAATTTTATGATCTGCAAATGTATTGTATATTTTGTGTCTGTGCATGGTATGTGTATTGGTCTATGGGTCTGTGCGTGTTGTGCGTGTGTGTGTGTTGTGTGTGTGTGATGTACAAACTTGTTAGATGTAAGTGTGCTCGTGCTTGTATGTATGTATGTGTACCTGTGTATGTAAATCCCAGAGGTCAACTCAGGAGACATCAAATTCACTAAAGCTGAAGTTACAGGAGGCTGCGAGCTACGAGCTGAACTCATGTCCTCTAGAGGGCAGAAAATCCTCTTAACCAGTGAGCCATCAGTGAAGTCTTAGGAAATTTAGTTTTAAAAGCCAGTGGGACCTAATTCCATTGTGCTTCTAAAATCTACTAACAGGGAGACATTGAGCCAGACATTTAATCTACTCCAGGTTTTGGATTCCTCACCTGAAAGATAAACTATGTCCATCACAATCCTATGTGGAATTTATGGGCACTTGGTGTGATATGCATGTAAATTATATAGCTTAGCTCTTGTACATAGTCTTTTAGCAATACTTAGTCTCTTAGCAACTCTTCCTGTTGCTCTGATGAAATATCCTGATAAGTGCAACTTAAGGAAGAAGGGGTTTGTTTCAGCTCACAGTTCAAGGATACAGTCCATCATAGAAGGGAAGCCATGGAGGCAGGAATTTGAGGGAGTTGATTACGTTGTATCTGAAGTTAGGAAGCAGAGAATGATAAATACTTGAATTCAGCTCACTCTCTCCAGAATCCTAGCCCAGGAATGGTGCCACCAACAGTGGGTTAGTCTTCCTGCTTCAAGTGACCAATGCCCAAGGCCTGTTGCCCAGGTAATTCTAGAGCTCATCACATTGATAGTTAAAATTAACCACCACACATGGTAAGATTCAACAAATCAGCCACCTTAAATATATTCACAAGGAAACTGAGTTTCTGAAAAATAAGTCGTTTCCAAAGCATCAGAGCTGTAAATGTCAAAGCCAAGATCCCAGCACAAGTCTATGCAAAGCCAATGTTCTTTCCAGGATTCAAACCGAGTGAGCGAAGTTGAACCCTATCCCTCACTACAATGAACAGCCTGTCCCCTTGCAGGTGCTGTTGGGTACAAGTCAGCTTAATAGATTGTAGGCACTCAGCTACCATAGTCACTTAATTTATTAGATGTCCTGGTTTCCCCTGGGGTTGGTTACTTGTACCCCAGAGAGTCATCTATCTTATCTCTGGGCTTTTGCAAAAAGAAGCTGTACAAGAGACAAGCCATGGAGATAAATACCTGAGGACAAGAGTGAGCTGACCTCATGCAAAAAAAAAAAAAAAAAAGATCTTAATAAAAGCAATGGGAGCAAGCTGAAGAGAGAGCACATCTCTATTTAGACTATGAGTCATCTTTCAGGCAGGGATTTGCTGCTTTTGGTTTGTTTTTAATATATATTCATTGCACTAAAGACAAGTCTGTATTAAACACATTATCATTCATTACCTCCTATTTCAAATATGCATATCTATAAGCAGATCATATGATCAACAGTGAGTCTTCCTGAAAGGTGAACTTGAAGTGAGAAACTACTTTCCCTGATGGAATTTATAAAGAAGAGCTTGTGATCAATAACCCGGTCGTCTGTAGAAGGAATTGCCTGCCCTAAGAGATCATGGTAGTCATCGCAAGACGTGGCTTATTATTTAAGAACGCCTACAGTTCCCTATATCTAGCTAAAGAATAGTTCAGCATTGGGAGTGAAGGGTGAGGCTAATTTAGGCAGCAGCCACCGTGCTGGATGCTGCCATGTATCTTTTGTTCACAGAATTTTGCAGCAGCTTGATTAGAGTTCCACTTCACAGTAGAAGGGAAAAAAAAGAAAAGAAAACATATGACAGTGACACTATTTGTCCAGGAGCTCAGGGATGAAATTTGAGTCAAACTCTGGCCCCAGTCCCATCCTTTTTCCACAGAGAAGAACTTGATTGAATATTACCAGTATGTTCTGGTCCTCAGAGTAGAAACTTCTCTATAGGAAACTGGAGACTTTAGTGTGGTGAGTCTTTCCCTGAGAACTCATTGACATAGAGTCCTCCTCTAAAATGTGGCTCTCCACAGTCCTCCCCCAGCAGGGTTGATAGCAGCCCTAGTGCTCTTTTTTGATGTAAATTAGTCAATGCTCCATCTGATTCATCCACCATCTCTTGCTAGCTTGATCTCCAAGAGTCATTCCTTGGCCTCTGTAGGTACCCAGTGAACAAAGTGTCTGGGCCTTGGAGACCCTGGGGCTATACTGTCTGTCACATCTTCCCTTCTACCTGAGGCAGGTTTCAACCCTACTAATAGAACACTTGCAAATGTCTGGCAGTATTTCTGTGAGATCTGTCTCCCAAGTTAACCCCCAGTGCTGGAGCACCTTTTATAATCTCAACAGCTCTCAAGAGAATCCAACTTGCATTTGTTAAGCACCTCTGTGCCCAGATGTTAAACTAAACACCAAAGGTTAGACTCTAACTCAAAGATATAAGAAGATCTACCTCTGCTCTCAGGGAAAATGGTGCGCAGAAGAGCTCACAGGTTTTCACCACAAGATAAAAAGTCATCTGAACATATCGACAGAGGTCTATCAAAAGATATAGAACTCAAAGATGACACATTAAAAATGAGTATCAAGAGATGTCCCCTTGCTACTGAGATGTCCAAATAGAAGCAGAGGCTGCCCACTCAGTCTCAGTTTACTCCCAAAGCAGGAAGGACCATACAGAATTCCCTGACACCTTGGTGGTCCCCAGGCCCTGAGGGTCCTAGCTGTCTCTCTCCATCTACCTTGCTGGGTCTCCTTCTGTCTCATACCCAATGCCCAGAATTTTCAGTGGACAAAATAGAAAAAAAAAAAAAAAAGAGTGCTTCTATGCCCTCAAAAACCATGTCAGCCAGAACCACATTGCCCTTACATGCCCTAAGAATCATACATGACAAAGACTGAAGCTTGTTTCAGGCTTATGTCACACCTGCAACGATGATGCCCCATGGCTGCAGTCTGTCCCCACCCTATCCGTCCCTCAGACTCACAGCAGAATGACAAGCTAATCCCCAGTTCCTAGAAAGGTAGGTGGGCTGAGCACTGGATGAGAAAACAGTCATTCATCTCTGGATCACATTCTGCTCTCTCCCAACTAGCAGCATAAGAAGCCATATGCTGAACTCTATTCCTGGCTAATAACCAGCAAGGAGGAAATGAGCCCGTGTATGAATTATCCTGTTGGTGCTCTTCGGTTTGCAGCTCCAAGTGTAATTTTAAGTACTCTCTCTGCCAAAATAATCATCTCCCACCACCAATGCTTCATTTTGAAGGAACCTTGGAACTGGTCTTCATGCATCCCTCTTTACATCTATAATCTGCTTTCAATCTGTTAAGCTTAATTTTGCAACAGTCGCTGACACCTGAGAATCCATGAGCATCAGCTAGCCTAAAGAGGAGGAAAGCAGGTACTTACTGGCTCGTAATGGCGAGAAAACATAAACGGGGCAATGCTTTTACTTGAAGAATAGTCAATATCTTTGAAAATGCATCAAATGATATTTTGGCATAAAATATGATAAGCGAATTCAGACACATCACTAGAAATTTCTTTGAAATGAGGATGGATGCTAAATAAGAAACAGAACACTCTCATTAAAGAAAAAGTTAAAACTCAGAAAGGAAAAGGAAAACTTTGGCCAGCTCATTCTACCAACATCTCAGGTCCTTGTAATTGTGAATTCTAGCTCATTCCCACAACTTCTAAACCACACTACCTCTGTTACTCAGTCAACGAACAAACCTGAAGACCCTGAATCTGTCTTTCGTATAACTTCAACACACCCATATTTACAAAGTAGGAAATGATAATGATCGTAAGACTGGCACACACGGGAAGAAAACCCCACAAATACGTGAGCCAAATTGTAGCAGAAGGGCAGACTTAGGAACCCACTTTCCAGGTATCTTTAAAATCTGTTAGGAAATCTCCCTGAGTGTTGTGGGTCTAACTTTGAATCCCAAAGCTATGAAAAAATCAACTTAGTAATGAAATCATTCCATGCTTACTCTCTTGACTAAATACAGCAAATTAACAAAAATCTACCATGGCTTCTGATCTACATAGACATTAAATTCCAATGCCTTTTGTTTGATTGATTGGCTGGTTAGTAGGTCGGTTTCTTTTGAGACTGAGTTTCATGTAGTCTAAGCAGGTGTTAACCTGTAAAGGGGAGGCTAGCCTTGAACTCCTGCTCCTCCTCCATTCACCTCCCAAGTGCCAGGATTACAGGGCTGTACTACCACAGGCAGCTTTTCTCTTGTTGTGTTGTCTGCGGTAATACTGCCTCCCACCTGATCGACATAAATCCTCCTAGGTGAGCATGGCTGCCGCTCCCCTGTCAGTGCAACTCCTCATCTGCATGCTGATGCATCGGGATATTCATGAGTATGTTGGAAACATCTACTCTGTCTGCTACCTAGCTAAGCAAGCAGGATAATAATAAACAAAACAACCCTGGACTGTATGCCCTTTATTCTAATGTTTCATATAGATCTATTCCCGTGCAGAATCTATATACTACTTGTCTGCATACAGTAACCAAGAATACACACACACAACACACACACACACACACACTCATACTACTGAGGTCCCTTTAAGATCTTAGGGTTGAGATTAAAACCTGGAATGCTCAAGCTTCAAGAGACAAGTATTTATCTCACCAGTGTTTACTCACGGAATTTCCTCAAAGGATATTTACTCAACTAAACCTGGAAGCTTCCAGGGAGACCGAAGAGATACCAGTGTCACCCTGGTTTTCTTTGCTCATAAGAATCCCATGTGTTCTTTCTCCAACTTAGAGGAGCAGACTGTGTATCTGGAGGTGGGAAACAGAGCAGCAATTAGCCAAATATGAGAAAGTTCTTAAACCGTCCTGCACTGGGTACAGACACAAGGACGCCGTGAGTGTGCACAAACGTAAGGGATTCGATGTAGTGTGGATCTGTCTGGGAAAAGTTCGAGGCAGAGACAGTCCTCTGTGCCCCTGTGCAAGGATCCCGACTTCACCTTCTTACACAGCTGTCGGAGAAGAGGAGAACAAGGGGAGGAAACGTTTTTTTAGGGACTCTAGGTGTTCTCATCAAATCAGTCACTGCTGTCATTGCTGCACCTTCTCAGTCCTGTCCCCACTCCTCCCCATGCTCAGCTCCTCACTGTGTCACCCTTGGCCTATCTTCTGCAGTATTGCATGGGACCTCTGCACATTCCTCTTTCCACCTCTCCAGACAGCAGAGGATGATCATAGATACTGCTGCCAGGCCACTTGAATTTGCACTCCTAAGACTGCAAACCACTAAATCACAGGTATCTTGGTTTCCTTGATTATAGATGAAACTAACAATGGTACTACATCCCAGGGATCCTGTGAAGATGCAGTTAGAACCCATGGCTTGGATGAATACCTGGTTCTTGCAGGCATCCCTGGGCAAGCTCATCTCTTACTATCCTGTGGTCTGCCCACTGGGAGTTCAGCTGTCGTGCTTTCTCTTTCCCTGTTCCTCTACTGTGTGTTGGATGTCAGTATCCTTCTTCAGTCTGTGAGCTTCTCAAGAAGAGAAACTGGCTTTTCTGTCTACCGAGCCTCATCCTGGGTCTGGAAAACAGCACACAGCAGATATGCAAATGTGTAAATGAATTAAAAATGGTGAGCAGGTGAGTGACCATGGACAAGGTTTCTTTCTATTCATAGCTCAACCTCGCTCCCCTATTGAGCACTTGAAGACCAGACTGATTCTGCTCCTGGATGTATTCTTATAGGGAATAAGTATTTATACTATGCCTTCAATACTGTACCCAAGTGAGAGGTCAGTCAACCCCTTCTTTCTCAGACAGAGTCTGGCTATAAATACTATGCTTAGAGTAAATGCATTAGAAATGCATCCCAGGTAATAGTGTATGGTTGCTTTAAGCCCATGAAGTGTATGTATAATTGAACAATTGCCCTCACTGCAGCAAGCCTTTGTAGAAGGCAGAGCAGGGTGATACAGCCCTTCAGATACAGCACGAGTGTCACCTCTTGGGTATGCCAATGCTGTGTGTGCTTTTCACAGACTCATCCATTTCTTCCTAGTATAGCTTTGAGCATCAAAGGGTCTTGTGTGTTAGAGAAAGAAGACAGTGTGCCTTTATTATATAACCAGCCATTCTAAGTCAAGCTCCCCAAAACACGATGATAATATAATCTGTTGCGTGAATTAAAATCTACTCAATGTTATGTTCCATGAACAAGAACATCTTAAGAAAGTTTGCTTTTTATGTTCATGCGCTCCACACAGTCTGAGTTAAATCAACTTTCTTACATAGAGATCCAGCACCAAGACACATCTTCTGGCCTTTCTCATCATCCATCTTTCCTCAGCCAGATGGCCATCTCACCCCCAGCAACTGCCCGTCAAGACTTTTCAGGGCCAGATGTCCTAATGAGGAGACCCAAGTCTAAGCAATTGCTTCAAGGAAGAGGCAGACAATGAACAATCATCAGGTCCAAGAGGCAAATGAAGACAGTTCGATAGAGATTGAATCAGAACGGAGACATCACAGACAGTAGCACTCCTTAGAACTGGAGATTGTGCACAAGAAGAAATGACAGAGGGCAGATTGACATACAGGAGGAAGTGTCTTCATTTAAAAATCTATAGCCATAAATATTTTGCAATCTCCTTTTAATAAGGGTTCAACCTCTCCTCTAGCCCACCACCAGCAGAGGAAGTGGAAGAGAGAAGTTACTAGGATACAGGGAAGTAGACCTGTTCAGCAATAGTTCTTTTCGGGTGAACTCAATCTTCTTTCTCAGCAGTTCAGTCCTGTAGCAAACACCAAATATGACTCAGCAGCTACATTCCAGTCCTTCCAGCAGGCAGACACCAGGCATGAGCCAGCAACTGAAGTTCAGTCCTGAAGAAACCATAAGATTTGCCAACTGGTATGAGGCGAGGCCACAGGAGCCTCAGAGCAATTCTTTGGCAAGCTTCTCTCAGTGGTGGCCTTACCACAAGTTGAGCTCAACAATGGTACGTAAGGCTTACCAATACATGTGTGTCATTAGCAAAGAATAGCAAGGTGGCTCAAACCAACCAATGCTCAGTGCTCATCTCCAACTGTGTGGGGTCATATTCATAAGTGTCTTTTTACTATATCAAAAAAGACCTCAAAGGAAAGCCATGTTAATCTCTGTCTGGCACCTTAAAAGGCTGAAAATACAGAAATAGCAATGAGGTAACTCTTCTGAGTGTCAAGTTGGGGAAGCAGTAAAGGTCACTAAGATTGACAGAGTCTGAGAGAAGTGACTTCTGAAGAAGAGAAGTTCATAAACAGGGTGCTGTAAATCCCTAAAGACAAAGCCTGTGTTCATTAAACATGTGTCTGAGAGGAAAACTGTAAAGGGAGACTTTGTCAGCTTGGAAACCTGATGCATCTTTTCTGGAGGGCATATTCATACTCATATGTTTGATTCTTATATGTTTGATTCTTACCTCTAAACTACATTCTCATCCCACTGCCTTGTGAACCAGAGAGAAAGACCTTGATGAGACAGTCAGATGAAGCAAAAGCCAAAAGTCAATTTTTTACAGGGAAACAAAATGGGATGGGAAGGGAAGGCCAACATTGAAACTCAACAGCATCAAATTATACTTTGAGTAAATGATTTTGAGTACAAAGTGCTCTTTAAAAAAAAAAAGTAGAACCAATGGCTCTTTTGTATCTACCAGATAATAGTGTGTCAAGTAAAAATAGAGTCTTCCCATATATTCATTGTACGTATATGCAATGGCATGTATGTGATAGGCATATATGTGATGGATATGTATGTTATGGACATGCATGTCATGGACATGTATGTGATGGACATGTATGTGACAGACATGGATGTCATGGACATGTATGTGATGATATGTATGGTGGGCATGTATGTAATGGGCATGTATGTAATAGGCATGTATGTGATGAACATGTGATGGGCATATATACAATGGGCATGAGTATAATGGGTTTTACCAAAATGTTTTCATTGAACTATGTCACATGCTTTCATCTCCCTATATCCTTTCCTGTCTCCCTTCCCCTCTTCCTTCCTGTTAGTCTTCCTCCATTCCCTAACACCCTCTTTTCTTACTTGTATGTTGTGTGTGTGTTTACTGTATGTGTCATGTGTCTGTGTGCATGTTATATGTTTGTGTCTATGTGTGTTTGTGTGTGTGTATGCCATGTGTCTATGTGTGCCTGTATATGTGTTTGTGTGTGTGTGTATGCTATGTGTCTGTATGTGTGTTTATATATATGCCATATATCTGTATGTGTGTCTGTGTGTGTGTTTTTGTATATGTCATGTGTCTGTGTATGTGTGTCTTTCTCTGTGTGTGTTTGTGTGTATATATCTTTCTGTGTATGTTTGTGTGTGTATGTCTCTCTGTGTGTGTCTGTGTATGCATGTTGTGCGTCTGTCTCTGTCTGTGTGTGTTTGTATGTATGATGTGTCTTTGTGTGTATCTTTCTGTGTGTATGTCTGTGTAATGTATGTTGTGTATCTGTGTGTCTGTCTGTCCATGTGTATGTGTGTGTGCTTTATATAAAATTTAAGATACACAAATACATAATGTCATCTCCAGAATATTTATCTTTTTTTTTTAAAATGTTTTTCAAGAGTCATTTTACTTAATATAGTGAACAGTCTATAGTACAGAGAAAATGCATTTCATCATCTGATATACAATCAGTATATAGATTGGATAATTACAAAACTGCCTATTAATGTATAAATTCTTAACAGTAAATCTGCTGTGGGCTGTGGCCTGGCTGTTGAAGAATGTTTACTGAACACACATGGCCCCACATTCCACCCCAAACACAGCCAGGACTCACTGGTTATCAATAACTTGCCTCTGTTTGTTCTAGCATTCAAAGCACCTATGTGAACATTTATTCTTAGCAATGGAGGAAACATTCTGTCCACATTTCTCCTCCACAGCTCTGTCCACCTCCCCACAGCTCTGTCCCCCTCCCCCACAGCTCTGTCCCCCTCCCCGACAGTCATCTTACTTAGGAAAGTTTGTTTTTTACCTTTACTTTTGGTCTTGGGGTGAAATTTTTCAGGTCCAGATTTAATAACTGTAGGAAAATACTGTACAACCACATCATGACACCGTTTTCTGTGTCAGCTGTGGTGACAATGGCTTCCAGCTCATTCTCGATAAATGACTGCTCTGCTATATAAAGTCCCTCCAGTTCCTAGGTTCCTAATGCCACACAGGAACTTGTCATCACTGCCCAACCACCTTTAAATTACAATCTCAAAAACTGCTGTGCGTTCATGCATCCCAGTACTCGTCGGGAGGCTAAGGTAGTAGGATGGCTTGAAGCCAGCCTGGGCTACATACCCAGGTACTTTACACCCCGCCCCCAAGTCTGATGACTCTATACCCATGTTCAGCAGTCTTCACCCTCCTTGAGATGTCAAACTCACACACTCCCATTTCTTCCTTTATCCTATCCCTCCCTTAACTCTCTGGGTCAGTCCAAACACTCTCTGCATACATGGCAGGTACCCTTGCCAAGCAAGGTTCTACCTTCACTGAAGACCTCTGCAGTGTTGGAGTAGAAATATCTAGCTACTCACCCTGGAATTCCAGAAGAGGCTCTGGTGCATGTGTTCAATTTTATGTTTGCTTTGTCTTCCCAATGTGTGTTACATCACAGACACAAAGAAGAAAGGAAAGCCAGTGAGAACACAGTAGGTCTACATACAAAGCACCGGTGGGTTGCTTACGCTCACAATTCAAATGGAATTATTATAATCTCAGCTCCTTCCAAAAAGGATAGAAAGTCAGTCACCTAAGGCCAGCATAGGACTCACCCGCAGAGATCAGAAAACAAAATGGCACTTACTGGCAGTGACTGAGGGAAGAGAGACGTCTCAGAACCTCTACTTCATCTGTAAAGCTCTGACACGATTCCTGCAAAATAAAAACCAAAAACAAAACAAAAAGCAGTATAATTCAACAGCCAGTGCTGTCGACAAAGCTCGGTGAGGCTAACCTCCAGGAGAATACCAAGCCCTGCCCTGCACCAGCTACAACTCTTTCTCCTTAAGCCAGCTCTTATCTCTGGAGACTCCATGAGACTAAAGGGAATATGGGAGTAGAGACATCCCTTAGGCGGGAGGGAAAGAGAAAGAGTAGAAAGAAATCTTGCTGTATAGATAATGTCACTTCCATTTGAAGGGTCTGGAGACTTGGAAAAGGTGAATAATTTAGCCAAGATTAAGATAGTTATAACCAGGCATGGTGGCTTATGCCTATAATTCCTGCACTCGAAAGCATGGCTGTTTATACCTGTATAATCTCAGCATCTGGGAGACAGAGGCAGAATTACAGAAGTTCGGGCCAGCCAGGGCTACACAGTGAGATTGGAATCAGCATGGAGTAGATGAAAACTTGACTGGGAGAAGAGAAAGAGCAGAAGGCGGCAGCGGCGGTGATGCCCGCGAGGCAGCAGCAATCGCCGCAGCCCAGCGATCCAGCTACTTAGTAAACCACAGGAAATAGTCTGACCTCGAGCCACACTTGTCCTCTGGCCACACTGTCTACCCTCACTCGGTTCTGCGCTGCGTTGGATGAAAGCATCATCGCAAATCTGCCATTCCCCCAACAGTCATCAAGCTAAGAGAAACTTCTGGGAAGTAAATTAGCCCACAAATATCATCAGGACCACTACAGGGAGATCAGCACTTTGCACATCTAATGCATGTGTTTATGTAAATGGCGGTAAACAAGGCTGATTTACATCGGTGTCAGCATGAGTTTTGCTTGACTTTGCATAATGAATCTTAACCTTCAACTGTGGGTAGGTGAAATTTAGATGCAAAAGTCAAAGTGAGGGAGGAACAAGCGCCTGAAGAAAGGAAGCAACCATCTCTGAGACCCCGAGAAGAAAGTGGGACAGAGGATCTTAAGAACCTAGGGAGATGAAGATGAAAGGCAGGCGGAGGCGGAGGTGGCTATCTCCTGAAGCAGCTGATGTCTGAGTTCAGTCATTTCCAAAGTTTCTTCTCACCCTGCAGCCTACTCTATCAGAGGAGGCCGTGGTAGCTGAGCAGGGGACCCCTGAAGTGAGACTTCAATGAGCCCCTGAATCTCTCATCTACATCCTGGTCTCAAAGAGCCAAGCTGGAGTCTGCATCCCTCACACAGAATATAAGCCGCAAACTGGAACCCAACGCCCCCCTCCAAATGGTTCAAGAAAAGTGCAAATCGGTTAGCCATTCTTTCCCAGCTTGGTCCAGATTTAGTCCTGTGTACTAAACACTTGTAAAGGCCAAGGCCCTAAGAGTTGTTCTCAGAATAAGTCTGCAGGATGCCCCCCCTTGCCTTCTTTGCAAGGCTATGCAGCTATGTGTAGAAATCAGAAGCTGATGCCGGCCTCTTCCTCAATCACTACCCTCCTTACAAACTGAGGCAGACTCTCTCACTGAACCCACAGTTTGACAGTTTAGCTAGCCTAGCTAGCCATCTTGCCCTGGGGTATCCCCACATCCATCTCCCAGGGGCTGGATTTCAGGTGTGCCATGTGGGCTGTCATGCCCACCCGTCATTTATGTGGTACTGGGGGTGTGATCTCAGGGCATCATGGTTACGCAGCAAGCACTTTAAACACTGGGCCATTTCCCCAGAGCAAGTTAACATGATTTTTGTATGACAGCTATGCACACAGTGAAGCAAGAGCTAGATCTTTTCAGAAGGCATGGTGACTTCTCATGGTGCCCCTGTCAGTAACCTAATGATCGCTGAAGTAACACTGCATGGTCATGTACCATATGCTCAAAACTGTGCTGAGTTCCGTAGCTCATTTCCTACGGAGGAAGACCCTACCCTTCCCTCACAGGTAAAAACACTAAGTACCACAGGTTAAGCACCACAAAAACAGTGCTGGCTCTCAGTCTTACATTAAAGCTGTAAATTTAGCCACTACCACCGTCTGCTACCATCATAAGGATAAACTTGTTACAAGTGCTTTCTCTGCTTAAGATGATTTTAAATGTCATTAACAATAAACTGTAACATTGCATGAGAAAAAATTCCTCCTATCTAAAACACACTTGTCACTTATAAGCAATTCTTGAAAGAGACCATTTAAGCCTCATTAGAGAAAGATGTATTTAATATATTACTTTGGTACATTAAAAGGGAAAAATAAAAGCAAAGGAGTTTTAAGCCTTCTTCAGATATTGTCCAGCTTTTTCTGAAATGCGTTTTGTTCAGAGATATTAATGGTAATATATACTTTTCCACCTAACTCTGTCATCTGCCTTGTTTAAAGAGCTGGGGAGACAGCCTTTTCTAAAAGAATTCGTGATCCAATTAAAAGCTATTGTTGCTAGGCATGTAATCCTGTTTTGTAGTTAGGAGAGGCTCATCTGCTTCTGATCCTGACTCTGAATATTGGTAAATAAACCCGAGGTTTTGTTTGTTTGTTTGTTTGCTTGCTTACACCTTCCTCAACAGCCATTTGAATTTTAAGACTTAAAACCCCAAGAGGCTAGACCAGGATCTTTCTTCGAGTGACTGGTACCATGGCTCTTGCCTGCTAGGAAAGCAGCCGCGGCAAGGCTGCTACCTGCTCCGTGGTGGTAGTAAGACAGCACCATTAAACGGATGATTATAGACCTCGTGAAAGTATACGCATGAGGTTCCATAAAACCCAGAACTCAAAGCAAAGCTGTGGGGAATCGGAACGACCAAAATAAAGCCGAAGCATGAGAGCAATCGGCTAAGGCAAGTAGCCTGTGGTTTCCGAGCTCTGGGGTGACATCCGCCCTGCCTTTCTAAAAATCTGTATGGAAAAAAAAATAATAATAAGTCAATGTACTATATCATTCCGACCGTCTGGTTTTTCTAGCTTTGTGATTTGGTGTTTTCTTGCCCCGCCCAGGCTCACTTAATACCTGGTCCTGTTTGTGTTCTCACACCTCTATGCTACAGTTCTGTGTCACAGGCAACCGCAGGCACTGGCTGCAGCGCGGCTTCCACTTTCACCCCCTTGCAGTAGGCACATGGCGTTGGCTTTGCCGTTTCCAAAGCATAGCAGCTCCACCTAGTGGCGCAGTTCAGAACTTCCGAGTCGTTCTGATCTCCGTGAGGATTTGACACAGCGGCACACATCTTATGATTAGATCGCAGACCCTCCCTCAGGTTGGGGTTCTGTAAAGAAGGCAATAAATATATAGTTAAACCATAAATACATAATCGCTACATATATAAACAAAAATATATACTCAAAACCGCAAATTTCTCATTAATAGTAGCTGTATGTCTTGTACAATTTCACTCTGACTTTTCTAAACTTTTGCAGTATCTGGGGGTTGACGCAAGAGCAGACACGTTTTACCTAAAGACAATGTATTTCAGGGATATATATATATATATATCTTATATTTTAGAATTATACCGGAGGGTATGCATATTGTCTATGATTCTCCTGCCCTAATTGAATTATTTTACAAATTAATAGGAGAAATTTCCTAGATTTACTGCTCCTCTATTACTTATCTCTTAATGAATTTTTAGAAAATTTTACCTGGATAGGCTTTACAAAGAAAACCTTTTTCCATTAATCCTTTCTTGAGCTAGATGTTTCCTGGTATCCTACCAAGTTACATGGACAGGATAATTTGTAAAACATGACAGATGTTGAGGGATTCTCTGTAAAGTTAATCCACTTGTCACTGACATTCTTTTTACTTAAGTCTTCAGCTTCCTGGTTCTTTTAGACTATAAATTACATCTTTAAGTTATTTCCCTGTCCTGTTTCCAATGGCAGTACTAACAGTCTCATCTAAAATTCTGCTTGCTCAGTGTCTCCCCTGTTATTATTGCCCAGTTTCTAGACTGTCAAGGGAGCTCGTAGCGATGCTTGTCTTGTACCAGCACAAGACTCTAATTGCTTCTCTGTGTTCTCAACAGCATGGTGGTCTAAAAGTCACCAGGGTGAGTGATTAATATTGAGAACAAGGACTCAAGGGCTGAGGATGTAGCTCTTAGTATCTGGCTTGCTTAGCATGAATGAAGACCCCGGTTCTATCCCAAGCACCTCATAAAACAGGCATTATGATGCACACTTGTAATCTCAGCCTTCAGGAGGTGAAGCATTGAGAGTTCACAGATATCTTTTGCTATATAAGAACAGCCTGGGCTACCTGAAACTTGGTCTTAAAAGGGGGGGGAGGTCTTCAAAATTCAGACACTAGGCAAAATATGAACTTCCTAACCTTTTCCTTCCTTATCAGAAGTGTTAAGGGCCCATGGAATGATTTTATTTTTTTTTTCTTTTTTCTTTTTTTTTTTTTTTAAATCACTGATTTCTTTTTTATCTTTTTTTTTAAGATTTTTATTTATTTATGTAATGAGTACACTGTAACTGTCATCAGGCACGCAGTAGAGGCATCGATCCATTACAGATGGTTGTGAGCCACCATGTGGTTGCTGGGAATTGAACTCAGGACTCTGGAAGAGCAGTCAGCGCTCTTAACCACTGAGCCATCTCTCAGCCCCTGGAATGATTTTAATGTCTGCTATTGAGTAACAGTTGCAGATTTGCAAGGAGATATATAGATAGATATATAGATATATTATATGTGAATATGTAGATTTCCAACAGAAAGGAAACTGCAAGTGGTCACCAAACTGTTAGTGGCTGTGCTGTACATAAATGTGGTTTGTGTCACAGCAGCAATCATAGCTAACATTTTTATCCTGAGCTGTCCAACCATGCAGTTTCTGGAATGGACTTTGTAATAGACTCAATGTCTTGTGGATCCCCTTATTAATTAGCAAGTCCAATAATCTCTAAAACATACTGATATTTTATGTTTGCATGATCTTGCCTTTTGAGAACTTAGTCTCAGCAGTTCGTGCTAATTGAGCTCAGCTTCATGAATCCTGGCCTTAACATGGAGTGGGTTTGAATGTATATGTCCCTCACAGGCTGATGTAGTTTAGAACTGGGTTCCCCAGTTGGTGGCACTGTTTAGAAGGTAAAGCAAGCTTCAGGAGGTGAATTCTCACTGGAGGAAGTAGGAGAGGGCAGGCCCTGGGGTTTTATAATCCAGCCCCACTTCCTTTTCACTCTCAGCTTCCTGTGTGGATACAATGTGACCAGCTGGCCTCCTGCTCCTGCCACTGTGCTTCCTGTGTTGATACAATGTAAACAACTGGCCTCCTGTTCCTGTCACTGTGCATTCCCGGTGTGTACTCTTCCCAGTTGTGATAGACTATGTCCCCTTAGAACTGTAAGCCAGAATATGCTTTCCTCCCCAAGTAATTTCCTCTTGGTTACTTGGTCACAGTAACAAGAGAAGTAAGTAAACCACACAGTACAAGACTATGGGATCTGAGGATTCTTGGCAGTGAAGGGCATAGCTTACTGAAGAGTTTTCTATCCATTAGCCACAGCTTATACGTCTGTGTTCATGTCTCTGTATTAGTTTCTTATTGCAATTGTATATAACAAGCAGCCACCAATTTATCACTTCAGAGAACAGAAATTCACCATGAATTTTTCTGGGCTTAAATTCAGGAGTTCTGAGAGCCAAGTTCCTACTGAAGCTGCACAGGAGATCTGTCTGTGACATCTTCCAATGTCTGCAGTTCTTGACCTGTGGGCCTGTGCCTTTACCTTCTGTTCCCACAGTCACATGCTCTTTCTTCCTCTTTGAGGGCTAGAGACCACCCTGAGCCCACTGAGTAAGTAAATTTGTCCATCTCAAGGTCACACTTGAAACTATGCCTACAAGGTCCAGTTGGCCATGAAGGTGACTTGGTAACATCCTCCAGGAATCATCTAAAGCACTTGTAAGGACACTGTTCTTCGATCTGCCGAAGTCCTTATCCTAACACACATACACACACACACACACACCCACACACACACACACACACAATATATGCACTTGAGAATACTTTGCAAAATAATGAGATGCTTTTGTGTCATAGGCTGTGTGGCTTTTAAGCATTCCGAATTCACCTAGCTCACTCTGTAATGGAGAGTTTAACCAGTTGTATTTAGTGGTAAACCTGTTGAGACCTTTTACATATGTTCTTTAATTTCATAAGAATTGGTATTATGTGCTTATATGGGCAGAAGTCTGGGATCAAATGAGTTCAACCCAGCCCTGGCTGTAGTATTCGATCTTGGTATGTTATCTGACCTGTTTGGCTCCTGTTTCACCATCTATGGAATCAGTGAAGATTGTGCCTCAGTGAGGGTTTGCTGAGGGTTTAAATGTGAATTTGCTGACCACAAACCCTGGCATACAATGTACACATTCACTCCTATGGCTGCAATCTGTTCTGATTGTCCATTCAATGCACCAACACCATCTTGGCCACAAATGCCCTCAACTGGAGAGCCCAATCACATCAGAAAGGCTTGTCCATACTTCCACAGTGAAGCAGATGTCAGGATTCTTGAAAGAAACTTGCTAACACTCATGCCTCACCACTTCTCTGTTCTGTGCCCAGCAGTGACTTTGAGTTCCACTCGAAGTTGTTCACTCAACATTCTCCTTGCTGTCTTCTCTGAAGAGGGGGTTTGTCCCTGTCAGCTATATGGCTGGGTCTGCTGGCACTTTGCTCTCACCCCAGCACTGCTCCTAAGGATGACGTCCTGGTCCCTCCACCAGATAGCTTTCTTTATCTCCTTTGTGCAAAGGCCTATTGCTTTTCAATCGCAGGCCCCTCCCCCAGCTTCCAGCACAACCATCCCCTAACCCCTCCTCTGCTTAAAGATAGAATTTGTCTTTAACTCGCATATTATATTCCATATATAAATTCCATAAAGATAGAAATTAATTGTAGCCAGCCCAGCCTAGTGGCACACAATACTAGTTATTTAGGCAACTGAGACAGAAAAAGAAAATCGCAATTTCAAGGCCATCCTAGGCAATTTATTTGAGATCTTATCTTAGATTTTCACCAAGAGGAAGGGAGACATGACTCAACAGTTAAGATCCTTTACTCTTCCTGCACAGAGCCAGGTTCCATTCCCAGCACCCAGAGGAGAACTGGGAAAGTTCCAAGGCATCCAATGCCATTTTCTACCTTCACAATACACACTGCACATAAACCCATACACAAAGCTGGACCTACATACACATAAATACAAACCAATTTTTAAAAATTTAAAAAGAGGTTAAATGTCTAACACAGTGGTATAGTGCTTGTCTTAGTTAGGGTTTACTGCTGTGAACAGACACCATGACCAAGGCAACTCTTGTAAGGACATTATTTAATTGGGACTGGCTTACAGGTTCAGAGATTCAGTCCATTATCATTATCATGCGGGAGCATGGCAGCGTCCAGGCAGGCATGGTGCAGGAGGAGCTGAGAGTTCTATATCTTCATCTGAAGGCCACTAGGAGAAGACTGGCTTCCAGGCAGCTAGGACAAGGGTATTAAAGCTAAGTTCACACCCACAGTGACACACCTACCCCAACAAGGCCACATCTCCTAATAGTGCCACCCCCTGGGCCAAGCATATACAAACCTTCCCAGTGCTAGCCTGGCATACATGAGGCCCTGGGTTCAACACCAATATGGAAAAATAATTTAACTAATATATATTCACAGTAATCAGAAACTAACCAGTGCGTATTATGGGCACCAAAAAATAAGTATTTCCAGAACGAATGATAGGGCAAACAATAAATGATGACGCGGATTGCTGATGTCAGTCTTTACAGTTTGCATGTTTATCCTCCTGAATTACTTACTTTTCTGTTACTGTAATAAGGCTCTATGACCAAGGCAATTTATAAAAGAAACTGTTTATTTGGAGCTTATAGTTGGAGGGTTTGAGTGCGTGACCATCATGGCGGGGAGCATGGCCCTGGAACAGTAGCTGAGAGCTCAGAACCTGAGATGCAACCACTGTGAGGAGGCAGCTTAACTGACAATGGCAACAAGGGTGGGCTTTTGAAACTTCCAGTGACACACCTCCTCCGTAAGTCCACCTAGGAACCAAGTATGGCCCGCATATGTGGCCATTCTCACTCAAATTACCAAACCTACTTCACAACCCCGGATGTTACTTCTAACTACAAGACACCAGCAGGTAATATAAAATGCAAGTTTTTAGAAACATTTTGTCAGTGTTGTTACCTTCACACAAATGAAAGAATGCCCAGATCCAACCTGTGGCCACTCCTGTAACTACAATAAGAAAGAAGCAGGTGGGAAAGATATAGAAAGACAAACACCCACAGAACTGGGTGGAGACAGAAACCAGCCTGGCCATTTCAGGAAATAACAGTCTCTAAAAGAGTTAAACATGAAACTTTCTCTCCACCTTGTCCATTCAACTCCAAAGTGCTCACTCAGAGAAAGCGGAAGCATGGATATAAGACTCCCATTTTTCCTAAGACTGAAAAACTGGTAACAATCTTGCTGTCAGATGGACTTGTGTATCCACACAGTGGAATCCCATTCATGAAAATGAGTGAGCTGCTGGCATACACAGACACGATCTTACAAGGCATGCTGGGATACCACCAGGCACGGTAGAGTAAGGACATCCAAATGTCTGCTACCTGAATAACTGACACAGTTGACAGAACACAACTGTCATCAGAGAGCCTTTCATCCATCAGCTGATGGGATCAGATGCAGAGACCCACAGCCAAACATCAGGCACAGCTTCGGGAGTCTTGTCGAAGAGTCAGGGGAAGGACTGAGAGAGCCAGAGGGGTCAAGGACCTCTACAGACCCAACTAACCTGGGCCCATAGAGGCTCCCAGAGACTGAACCACCAACCAAAGAATGTGCATAGTTTGTACCTAACATATATGTAGCAGATGTGCAGCTTGGTCTTCATGTGGGTCCGCCAACAATTGGAGCAGGGGCTGTCTCTGCCCTTGGACTGCCTTCCCCTAGCTAGGCTACCTTGTCTGGCCTCAGTGGGAGACGATAAGTCTAGTCCTGATGAGACTTAATGTACCAGAGAGGGTTGTACAGGGGTGGGGGGTGAGGGGGAGTGCGGGGACTCCCTTTCTCTGAGGAAAAGGGGAGGGGGTAAAGAGAGGAAGGAAGAGGACATAGGAGGGTGGGACTAGGAGAAGAAGAGAGAGGGGCTGCGATCAGGATGTAAAGTGAATAAATAAATTAATGAAAAAGAAAAGAAAAACAAAAGCCGACACGGATACTATCCACTCTGGGGATGAGTCAGAGACCTGCAACCATCGAGATATACTGATTTATTCAAGGGGAAACAGCTCATTTCAGATAGTGTTATGTCACAGGAAGTGGGCTGATTCCCAAGTCCCTCGCTCCAGCTGTGCAGTAACCATGAAAACCAACAGCCCCTTTCAAATAAAAACCGCAGCATAACAACCACCGGAGGGGAAGAGCAGGTCTGAAGCCTCCCAAATTCCCCATTCCCAGAAAACTGTGACTATTCAATTCGCATGGTGGTGCCCTGGGCATCTCCTCTCACGGGGTTTATTCTTCCGAGGTCTTACAGAGCCCTGGCTTGGTAAAATGGTCCTGCCCCAGGGCTTTTGGCTGAAGATAATCAGAGATGTTTTTTAAATATCCATATGCACATGGCAGTACTTTCAAGATATGGAACAGAGAACTGGGCAGAGTGGACACACACATATAATCCCAGCACTCAGGAGGCAGAGTCAGGTAGGTCTCTGTGAGTTTAAAGCCAGAAGGATTACCAGTGAGTTCTAGGACTGCCAGAGATATACAGTAAGGCCCTATCTCAAAGGAAGGAAGGAAAGAAGGGAGGGAGGGAGGAAGGGAGGGAGGGAGGGAGGGAGGGAGGGAGGGAGGGAGGGAGGGAGGGAGAAAGGAAAGGAGGGAGGAATAAGGGAAGATCTGAGCAAGCAGGAGGGAGGTAAACTTCAAGGCAAAATCTTAGTCTCGTGAGTGGTGAGAGCTGGCTTCATGATGCACGCAAAGTCCCTTGACAGAAACTGGGAGGTCAGCCCCAAGCAGTAGCAGGCAGTGACAAGAGCAAAAACAAAGGGAAAAAACTACTCAATACCCTATATAGATCTAGTTTAGAAAGTCACTAAACAAGTCTATAGCAACCACACACGGAGAAATGAGCCAGCTTTGATACCCGAGGTGACATTACATAATCCCGAATGTCCAGGTTGCAACAGACAGCAATCGACAAAAACAGAAATGAAGTTCGACTCACACACAAGGAGCATGCTCCGTAGAACTGGTTCTTACGAGAGTGCAGTCGTTGGATTTACTAGACAAAATCATTTTTGTTCTTTTCTTTTTTTAATTACAAGCGTGAGTGAGTGTGTGTGTGTGTGTACTCACTGTGTACATGAGGTCATGGAATAATTTCAAAGCTCAGTTCTTTCCTTCAACCACGAAGGTTCTGGGATCACACTCAGTGTGTCAGTCTTAGCAGCAAGCCTCACGAACAAAGTAACCCAGACTAGCCTTGAACTCATGATTTCTTGATTTATGCAACTGTTTTAAATATGTCCAAAGAACTAGGAGCTTATATGTAAAAACTAAAGAAAAAAAATGAGATGTTGTCTCACCAAAGAAAGAATATCAAGAAAGAGATCGATGCTACGAAGGAAAACCAAATATTCTGGAAGTAAAAATGCAATAAAAGGCTTTTCTTTTAAATAGAGAAAGAAAAACAAAGCAAAATTAGCACTCAGAGGCCGGTGGGCTCTCCTGGGCATACCCACATATGCATTATAGAAGAACCAGAGGGAGAGACAGACAAGATGCTTGGAGAAAAAAAAAAATGAGAAAATTGATGACCTATTTTACTCTACATAAATGGTAAGTTCAATAAGTTGCCATTGGTACAAACTCAGTGAGACCCATGCCTAAATACACTGCAATCAAAGTGCCCCATGTCAAAAACAAAAAGGGAATTTTTGAAAGCAGGAAAGGAGACATATCATATAGCAGAGCGTCTCAATATGGTTAAAAGCCGATTCCTCCTATAAAACACTGGAGGCCACTAACAGTGAAATAGCATACTTCAGGTCTTGGAGGAGAGGGCTAGCTGTCAATCAACAGCTCTCTATCTGGGCAAAATTATCCTTAAGAAATAAAGACTAACTAACAATACATTTGTTGAGACTTAAGTCTTCACTCACAACTGATGGTATATATAGAAGGTAGGGGAAGTTTAGAAAACATAAAAGGTTCACAGCACACCCTTCTCCAAGTCTAACCGGATAAGTGCAGACCTCCACCTTCAGCAAGGAAACTGATCTTAGTGCCCAAACACAAACCATCTCACACACACACACACACACACACACACACACTCACACAACCAATAAAAGTCAGAGTTGTGGAGCCCAGCCCCAACCAATATATCTACAATACAACTCCTTCACTCAAGGCTCAAGGAACACAGCAGATAGGGGTAGGCAGATTGTAAGAGCCTGAGGGACACGGGTTTGCTATGAGATTGTTTCCCCTAGAAATGTCAGAAGCTGCACATTGGATATCTCACCAGTACAGTTGCCTAAACACTAGCTGAACAAAGACAACATCAATAAGCGTGCCAATGTGGTCAGGGGAAGCTCACAAGGCCTCAACCCCAGATGAAGAACTACAGGTAACTAAGGGATGTTGAGAGCAGAAGAAAATAGTCTCCCCCAGGGAAGAGCCCACTGGTTATCTAACTCCTGTGAATACAAACACAAACAGTACTATACAGACTAAACAGACTGTACTCATGCACTTAGGATTACACACACACACACACACACACACACACACACACACACACCAGATGTGTGTATGTTACAACGACTTAAGGGAAAAGGTCATGACCTTAAAAGAACGCAAGGTGGAGAGGCACATGAGAGGATATAGAGGGAGGAAAGGAGAGAGAGAGAGAGATGATGTAATTATAATCTCAAAATATAAATAAATTACTTTAGAAAACCATAAAAGGTTGTACGGTGTGAAGTGAACATTCCTAGTACATTTTTATATCGAACAAAAGATTTCTCTGTACCTTCAGTCTCACATGGATGTTCCTTTCAAAAAAGCAGGATATGGACATCAAAGTTACTTCAGATCACAAAGGAATGATGTAAAAGGCTCTACCTGTGGCTCTCAGATAATTCCTAGAGGAAAAATACCTTAGTCAATGTGCTCATGTAGCCCAGGTTTATTATTTACTCATTTTACCTAGAGTTGGAATGTTTTTTGCTTACTGTGTCTCAGTGCTATGATTTCCTTCATTTAACTACACACACACAGAGACATACACACACGCTCGTGCACCACACACACACACACACACACACACACACCACATGCACACCTTAGAACATTCTCTAGTTCCTGAATAAAATATACATAGACAGGCATTGTCTTTGTTAGTTTGTTTTTTTTTTTTTTACCAACTTATTTTAACCTAAATGAAAAGCAACTGAATTGACTATCACACTATCTTGAACATAAAACAGCTGACAAAGTCTTTTTTTTTTTTTTTTAATATGCTTCACTGTCTATTGATTTAGCTAGGTCTGCTTTTATCAATGGTCCATTTAAATTCCAAAACCGAACTGGATATAAGGACTGTTTAAATTGATTGGAGACTTCATCCAGTTGGGTCCGAAGCACTCATTATTCC